>ML295919.1:41137-104930 GCA_005239495.1 Nicotiana undulata | reverse complement strand
CCCCCCCCCCCCCCCCCTGCGTCACAGATGATTGGGTTGTTCAAGCTTTTACTTAAGGTTTGAACGAACGAAGTACGGTAGCATCACGACAACTAAAGCAGAATTTAATTGAATATCTAGCGGTGACCTTGGCTGATATGCATAATCGGTACCAGTCAAAGATCAGGGTCAAGGATGATCAATTGGGAACTCCTTCCGGTTACGTTTACCCAAACTGGCCCCTCGGTAGAGTACAAAGGGACATCGATAGAGAACCCTGATCGAATAGAGATCGATATCAACCATACAACGTAGATCGTAGAAACAGCGGCCCAAGATGTAATCCCGTTCGAAATTATCGAAGGAATGATCGTGGACAGATCTCTCGAGGGCTCATGAGCTAAAGTGGCTTCGATAAACATGTAGAGCCCGCAAAAGCACCACGATTATCAGAATACAACTTCAACATCGACGCATCAAGTATTGTATTAAGTCGTTGGGAGAATCAAGGATACTAGATGGCCCACACCCCTACAGACCGATCCAGCTCAAAGAAACCCTAACCAAATATGCAAATACTATGGTACCCAGGGTCATAGAACCGAAGACTGCAAACAACTAAGGGAAGAGGTGGCCCGTCTATTCAACAAGGGTCACCTTCTAGAATTCTTGAGTGACCGTGCCAAAAATCACTTCAAAGACAGGGATGCAAACAGGAAAAATGAATAGGAAGAACCAAAGCACGTGATTCACATGATCGTTGGTGGGATCGATATTCCACAAGAGCCCGTGTTCAAACACACCAAGATATCGATCACTAGGGAAAAATGAACTCGGGATTATGTACCAGAGGGAACCTTGTCGTTCAATTACGAGGAAGCAGAAGGGATCTCACAACCCCACAATGATGCATTGGTAATCTCTATTCTTATGAATACAATTCAGGTTAAACGTGTTTTAATTGATTCAGGGAGCTCGACCGATATTATTCGATCGAGGGTCATGGAGCAGCTCGCCCTACAGGATCAGATCGTGCCCGCAACTCGAGTTCTCAATGGTTTCAACATGTCAAGTGAAACAACTAAAGGTGAAGTCATATTACTAGTAAATGTAGTCGGGACTATTCAAGAAACAAAGTTCCATGTGATCGAGGGCGGTATGAGATACAACTCCTTGCTTGGAAGACCCTGGATTCACAACATGAGGGAGGTCCACTCAAACCTTCACCAAATGCTAAAATTCCTGAAATCGGATGGAGTAAAAACGGTGTATGGGGAACAACATGCTGCCAAAGAGATGTTCGCGATGAAGTAATACCAGTATCGGCAATTTCATCAACAAAGGGATCGGAGTCAAAAGAAAAGAAGGAGGTCAACTAGAAACCACAGGTACCAACCTCGACCCAATCAGAGGAACGGGGTATACGCGGATGACGAACATTGGATTCCTCGATCCTTCATAATTCCCGATGACTCTGACACCACAAAATCAACTGTTGAAGAGATGGAGAAAGTCATATTGATCGAGTATATACCCGAGCGAAAGGTATACTTGGGAAAGGGGTTAACCCCCGAGCTTAGGGAAAAACTCATTAAATTCCTTATCGATAATATGGATTGTTTTGCTTGGTCCCACCTTGATATGACATGGATCCCACCTAAGATCACTACCTATCGATTGAGCTTGGACCCCAAAGTTCCGTCCAGTAAAGCAAAAGAGAAGGCCCCAGCCCGAGGTTAAACATGTATTCAGCAAGAACGAGGTAACAAAACTTCTCAAAATAAGGTCCATTCGGGAGGTAAAATATCCCGAATGGCTAGCAAACGTAGTCGTAGTCCCTAAAAAGGGGAATAAACTTAGAATGTGCATAGACTATAAGGATTTAAACAACTCATGTCCTAAAGATTCTTTTCCTTTGTCAAATATCAATCGGATGATCGATGCCAAGGCCGACCACGAGATTCTTAGCTTTCTCGATGTCGATTCCGGGTACAATCAAATACAAATGAGCCCGGAGGATCAGGAAAAGACTTCCTTCATCACTAAGTACGACACCTATTGTTATAACGTAATGTTGTTTGGACTAAAAAATGTTGGTGCTACTTATCAACGCCTAGTAAATCGATTGTTCGAAGAACAGATAAGTAAATCAATGGAGGTTTATATTGATGACATGCTAGTTACGTCCCTGCGAGAAGAAGACCATTTGAAACATTTATTTTGGAGACCTTCAACATACTAAGAAAAAATAACATGAAGCTCAACCTGGAAAATGTGTATTCGAGGTCAATTCGAGTAAGTTCCTCCGCTTTATGGTGTCAAATAGGGGGATTGAGATCAACCCTGATAAAATCAAGGCGATCGAAGATATCACGGTTGTGGATAATGTTAAGGACGTATAAAGGTTAACATGGTGTATAGCTGCCCTAGGCCGATTCATTTCGAGGTCCTCAGAAAGACGTTACCGGTTATTCTCACTGCTTAAAAATAAGAACAATTTAGCATGGACCCTGGAATACCAACAAGCATTGGAGGAACTAAAACGGTACCTCTCGAGCCCGCCATTGCTTCATACGCCGAAAGCATACGAGAAACTCTACTTACACTTAGCAGTCTCAGAAATCGCGGTAAGTGGGGTCCTAGTTCGAGAAGAGAAAGGTATGCAATTTCCTGTTTACTATGTTAGTTGAACCCTAGGTGAGACCGAGACTCGGTACCCACACTTAGAGAAATTAGCCCTTGCTCTAATAAGAGCCTCTAGGAAATTAAAACCATATTTCAATGCCACCCAATTTGTGTGGTGACTACCTCTCCGCTTCGCAATATTTTGCATAAGCCCGAGCTCTCGGGCCGATTGGCCAAATGGGCCGTCAAGATCAGCGGGTACGATATTGAGTATCAACCCCGAACGACCATCAAGTCTCATATGTTGATAAATGGTGTGAGGCAATGGAAGGTGAAATGCGCTCCATGGAACACAATAGAGTATGGGAGTTAGTTGAATTTTCTGTAGGTTTTAGGCCTACTGGTTGCAAATGGGTGTTTAAAAATGAAAGAAATTCCAAGGGAAATTTAGACTGTTATAAAGCAAGGTTGGTTTCTAAGGTTTACACTTAGAAAGAAGGTATTGATTATAAAGAAATATTTTTCCTGTTTCATCTAAGGATGCATTTAAAGTTGTGATGACTCTTGTAGCTCATTTTGATTTAGAGTTGCAATAGATGGATGTTAAAAATGCTTTCTGAATGAGAGTCTGCTTGAAGAAGTTTACATCGTTCAACATGAAGGGTCTAAAAAAGCTGATAAAGAACATCTAGTGCAAGCTTAACAAATCCATATATGGGCTTAAACAAGCCTCCACATATATTTGAGATTCGATGAAATTATTACAAAATTTGGATTTGTGTAAAATAAGCTTGATGAATATGCTTATCTCAAAATAACTAATGACAATTTTATTATTATGGTTATCTATGTTAATGACATTCTGCTTGCCACAAATGATTTAGGCTTAATGAATGAGACCAAACAATATTTGTCTAGGTCTTTTGATATGAAAGATCTTGGAGAATGCTCTTTTATTCTTGGTATAGAAATTAAAAGAGATAGGTCACATGGTTTTAAAACATTCCATATGTAACATTGTAGATCTGATGTTGCACCTGTTGTAAAATGGGACAAACTTAGCAAGGATCAATGTCCGAAAAATGATGTTGAAAAGAAAACTATGAAAGATGTGCCATATGCAACTGTTGTTGGTTGAATGATGTATATACATGTTTGTACAAGGCATGATATATTATTTGTTATTAATAATTGGGAAGATTTACTTCTAATCCTAGGTGGGCACATTGGGTGACGGCAAAGAAAGTGATGAAATATCTACAACGCACCAAAAACTTCATGTTTGTGTTCAAAAAGGTTGATGATCTAGACTTACTGGTATATTCAGATTCTGATTTTGCAGCTTGTCAAGACACTATGAAATCAACTTCTGGGTATATTTTTATATTTGTGTTGTTTATTGGAAAAGCGAGAAACAAAATATCACTACTTCATCTACAATGGAAGCTGAGTTTATTGCTTGTTCTGAGACTGCTTCACATACTGTCTGGATGAAGAATTTTTTTACTAAATTTGTGGATTATATATCTAAGTTGGTGACTATTTTCCATGACAACAATGCAGCTGTGTTTTTCTCTAAGAATAACAAGAGAACATGAGGCTCTAAGCATGTTAGCCTTAAGTTACTTAAGGTTAGAGACATGGCATAAGAAGGTGATATATGTATGTTCATATTAACACAAAATCTATGTTGGCGGATCATTTGAATAAAGGTCTTATGCCTGCAAAGTTTAACGAGCATGCTCAAAACATGAGTAGTTTAGAGTCTTTTGATTTGTTTTAGTCAGTGGGAGTTACTTTATAATTGCTATCTGAGATATTGCTTTTAATAAATTTTATTTTTATGCAAGCTTGTGTTATTTTATATTTGTTATGCTTATTGACTAATGTGATAATTTATTTAATTTTAATCCGAATTGGATATTGCATAAACTCATGATGAAAAATACAATATTATTGTTTGCATGATCATTTGAGATGAAAAGAAAGATGCGAGCAAGTCTATCAATGATGTACGAAAGAAGATAAGAAAGGAAGGAGTAAAATAAAGAATGCATAGATCTATCAATAGAAACAAGAAAGGAAGGCCCAAGAACAAAGCAATCTGTAAAAGATATAACAACCAAGATGATGAAGTATAAAGAAGGAAGGACCAATATTTAAGGAGATCTACATTAAAATTGCGCCTACTCTGATAGCTGGAGATATGTGTTGCAAAGGAAGTCTATCAATCCCCTGGATCAAGGAACAATTTAAGGACCGCTATAAGAGATTCTCTTTAAAGAAGGAAAAGATCGACAATCATGGACCATATAAAGAAGCTTCACACTTATTCTTGGAATGAATCATAATAGATTCAACTCCAAGGATCAATTTCCATGGGATCTCAAATCTGTCTACGATCTGCCATAATATGTCAAGCAAAAGTTCAAGTATATAATGCAAATAATCAAGGAGGAATAATATACTTTGATCAAACCAATTTCATGCCCTTTGTTCTACTTTAAACAAGCATTGTAATCTAAGTGTAGTTTACCACGTAATTAGTAGAGAAAAGAAAGAGAGAAAAACTTGGGTGAGGCATTGATCATAAATATTACGAGTGTACTTATAACCAAGAGTGAGTTGGTGTTCGAAGATAACATCAACACAATTGTACAAAGTTATTCAAGTAGCTTTGAGGAGAGAACACCCTTGCAACCCAAAGGGATTAGAGTAGGATTCACATTGAATATGGACCAATATAAAATTCTAGGTGTCTTTAATTCTTGCACTTTACTTTTGTCCTTGTTTTATTATGTCTTTACTTTAGTTGACTATTTAGTAATTAGTCAACTACTCAGAATATAAAAAGAAAAATCAGAAATTCACCCCTCTCTTTTAGTTTCAATTTGTATCAGAGCAGGTCTAACATATTTATCTTTTACTTAACAGCTAGTGAGAAAATATTATGTCAAACCAAGTAACGATTGGAGCACTCTTTCAAGAAGGGACATCGCAAGTAAGGCCACCATATTTCAATGGACAGAACTTATCTTATTGGAAGGTGCGCATAGAAATTATATGCAAAGTCCTATGATGTCAAAGTATGGTGTGGGATCAAAAAGGGAAACTATCTACTTCCAGCATCAATACAACCATCCATTGATCCCGAAGATATAGATGACTCTCTACGAGCAAATGGTTATTTTTTACGTTAACGCTAGGGCACATAATTTTCTTTATAATGCTGTAACTGGAGAAGAATATGAGAAAATTTCAAGTTGTGATACCACCAAGAAAACGTGAGACAAACTGGAAGTTACCTATGAAGGAACTAGCGAAGTGAAAGAAGCAAAGATAGATCTGTTGGTTCACGACTATGAACTCTTCTAGATGAGAGAAGGCGAATCCATTGAAGAAATGTTTGCATGATTCAACAAAATCATTAGCGAACTGAAAGCCTTTGGTAGACCTTACTCAAGTGGTGAGCATGTTCGAAAAATCCTAAAGAAGTTTACCTACCACATGGAAGACAAAAGTAGTTGCACTTAAATCTCAAGATTTAGATAGACTATCATACGATGAACTCCGTGGAGATCTCATAGCGTTTGAGAAAACACATCTCAAGAAAACACACGAGGAAGAGAAAGAAGACAGTTGCCTTCAAAACAACAATTGAAGGATCTGAGAATGATATTGATGATGACGCAGAGGCTCTTGAAGAAGAAATTGCCATGGTTTCGAGATATATGAATGAATTTATGAGGAGATACATAAATACAAAAAAAGAAAGGATGTCATCCAGGAGAACTAGACAATACAATGAATAAGACAAAAATGATGGAAAATATTTTGAATGTGGAAAGTTTGGCCATGTTCAAGCTGAATGCCCGGATCTTAAAAGAAAAGTCTCTCGAGGGTTTAATAAAAATAATTCTTTGGGAAGCCGGAGTGATGAAGATAGCTTAGAACATGAAGAAATAGTCAACATGTGCTTTATGACTATTCTTGAAATTGATGTGAACAAATACTCTGGTTGCTGGACTGATGAAGATGTATCAGATGATGACTACAAAGAAGAAACTGAAAACTACTTTATGCCACGAGGTGAAACAAGTGAGGTAAGACCCTATGACTGTGATAGATGTAATGAATTGCAAGGTATTCTTGATCTTACTCTAAAAGAGTCTCAAAAAATGCTAAATGAATTAAAGAGAAGCAATAAGGAAAAGAAAGATTGGGAACTCAAACTTGAAGTCTGTGAAATCGAAAGAGGTGTTCTTCAAGAAGAGGTTCAGGAATTGCAATTGCAACTTAATAGCATGCGGAAATCCACCAGTCAAGTCTAACGGACCGACTTACAAGTCAATAAAAAAAAAGACATGTTAGAACTGAGTCCACAAGTAGTGACACTAGTGGTAGATCAAAAGATGTATCAACCCCTGTGTGTCATTACTGTAACGAAGCTGGGCAAAAATTCCTTTAGTAGATTTCATAAATCTAATATTTCAGGATGGATTTGGAAACCCAAAAAAAAAAATCTTGATCCTAGTAGAACTAACCAACAAGGACCCAAGCAAGTTTGGGTACCAACAAGAAGGTGATAATTCTAATTAGCAGGAACACCACAAAAAGAGTCGTAAAGGGAAATGTATTTACACAGTGCGTGTTCCAATCACATGACGAGTGAAAAAAATCTTTTTAAAGAGGTCACAAAAATAAACGGAGGAAATGTCAAATTTGGTGATGATTCAAAAGGAAAGATCGTTGGGCCCGACAAAGTTCCATTCAGCAATAACTGTGATATTACAAAAGTACACCTTATACAGACTCAACTATAATCTCTTGAGCATAAGTCAACTATGTGATTCTGGATATGAAGTCAACTTCAAGAAAACAGGTTGTGCCATTGAAGATGAGATAGGTAAAACAGGTTGTGCCATTAAAGAACTTGGCCATGCAGGCATGCATTTGACTGAAAAATTCTCCAAACATGATCTAGTTATTGGCTTCCCAAACTCAATTTTTCTAGAAATCATGTATGTGATGCATGCCAACTTGGCAAACAAACCAGAAACTCTTTCAAATTCAAAGGCTTTTGTGTCCATAACCAAGCCCCTGCAATTACTTCACATACTTGTTTGGACCTACTAGAACTGCTAGCATCGTAGGTAGCATTATGCCTTTGTTATGTTGATGATTACTCACATTTTACATGGGTAATTTTCTTATCCCTTAAAGATGAAGTTTGAATTTTTTGAGATTTTCTGCAAAAGAATTGAAAGAGAAAAGGGGTATCTCATCTCAATCATACAAAATGACCATCGAGGAGAATTTGAAAGTAGAGCTTTTGAAGAAGTCTGCAACGATCAAGAGTACTCTCACAATTTCTCGGCTCCAAGATCACCCAACAAAATAGGGCAGTTGAACGCAAGAATAGAACTCTGCAAGATATGGCCAAAACAATGATATTAGAACATTCGTCTCCAAATCATTTTTGGGCAGATTCAGTCAGCACACCATGTCTATCCTCAACAGATGTCTTATAGGACCCAACTAAAGAAGACTCCATATGAACTATGGAAAGGAAAAAGGCCCAACATAGAATACTTTCATCTGTTTGGAAGCAAATCTTTCATTCACAATAATAGTAAGGACAACCTTAGAAAATTTGATTCAAGGAGTGATGAAAGTATTTTTCTCGGTTATTCTATTAACAATAGATCTTGTAGAGTTTACAACAAATGTACTTTATCTGTAGAAGAATCAGTGCATGTTATATTTGATGAAAATGAAACTATAACCGAGAAAGGAATCATTAGGGGTGATGAATATCAATCAAGAAGCATCACAGACAAACAAGTTACAAAAGTCGATTGATAGTACAAACAAAGTCATAGAGTCGACTAGTGAACCTGTTAGAAATCATACTAAATCACAGAACGAGTCGACTACTTCAGTAGTTGAAATGCGACCAAATGAATGGAGAGGTGAACCATAGTACCCACAAAATTTTATCATAGGAGACCCAAATAAAGAATTGAAAACCAGGGGAGTACTCAAGAAAAAAGCAAACATTGTACTTATCTCTCAGGCCGAACCGAAGAAGGTTGATGGAGCCTAATAGGATTCAAGTTGGGTACAAGCTATGCAGGATGAAATTGATTAATTCGATAAAAATCAAGTATGGGAACTGGTGCCTAAGCCAACACATGATACAGGTGTTGGAACAAAATGAGCTAGGAATAAATTGAACGAGGATGGAAAGGTAATCAAGAACAAAACTAGATTGGTGGCCCAAGGCTACTCACAACAGGAAGGATTTGACTATGATGAAACTTTTTATCTGGTAGCCCATTGACTAAAGCCTTGTAAGGACTCAAACAAGATCCTCGATACTGGTATGAAAGGCTTATTCATTCCTAACTGATCATGGATTCGCAAGAGGTAAAGTATATACTACATTATTTATCAAAAGATCCTCTGAAGGTAATATCATTGTCCAGGTCTATGTTAATGATATTATTTTTGGAAGCACTAACTCTCTCCTGTTCAAGGAATTTTCCAATCTCATGCAGTGTGAGTTCGAAATGAGTATGATCGGAGAACTCACATTGTTCCTTGGACTCAAAATTAAACAATCTGAGAAGGGAACTTTTATATGTCAGACCAAGAATATAAAGGAATGCTAAAGCGATTGGTACACCCATGAGCATTTCAACCGGTCTTGACAAAGATGAGAAGGGAAATTCAGTGGATGAAACAAAATACTGTGGGATTATTGGCTCCTTGCTTTATTTAACTGCTAGTCAACCGGATACCATGTTTAGCGTGTGTAAGTGTTCCAAGTTTCAATCAGCTCCTAAGGAATCACATCTGACAATAGTAAAACAGATAATTCGTTATCTTATCGGAACTATTTTGTATGCTATGGTATCCACGATCTAACAATTTTAAGCTTGAAGGCTTTTCATATGTTGATCTTGTAGGAGATAAAGAAGACAGGAAAAGCACCAGTTGAACATGTCAATTATGGGAAAGACATTAATATCCCGGAATAACAAGAAATAAGGTTCAACAACACTGTCCACAACTAAGGCATAGTATATTGCTATTGGACAGTGTTGTGCTCAATTACTCTGGAGGTCTCATCAACTAGGCGACTATTAACTATCCTATTCAAATATCATGTGATAATTCTAGTGCTATATGTTTTTCAAAGAACCTCGTGCATCATTCTAGAGCTAAGTATATAAATATTAAGCATTATTTCACCAGAGATCATGTCCTTAAAGGAGATATAGAATTGATGTTTGTTAGCACTATTGATAAATTAGCAGATAATTTACAAAGTCCTTGCATGAAGATAGATTATGTATGTTAAGAGAATTACTTGGCATTGTTTCGCTTAATACCAAAACCTAGGACTTATATGTTACTTTTAATTCTTTATATTGTTAATGTTTCTTTGGTACGTAAGAAGTCATTAATTATGCTCCTCCATTTCCCCTCCTTTCTCCATTGGTCACAACTTTCTAGGAAGGAAAATCAGTCATCATGTCCTCTCATTGACGCCTTTTCCTTTATGTACACAATCGTAAAATTCCTTCCTTTTAACCCTCTCAATCACTCTCATTTTTCATTCATCGGCCCCATCGCTCAGAAATCCTCCTCCACAACTCATCAATGGCGAAAAACTCAAAAACCCCTCTGCCTCCACTCGGAAAAGCACTCGTTTCAGGGATAAACCTTCTTCTTAGCCCCAGAACCAGTAGATTTAGGTTCCGATCATTCTGAAGGTTTTTCCTCATCTCAGGTAGAGATCTATGACAACATGAACCTCCTGAATGAACGAGAAAGCCCTTGGAAAATAACCCATGGAAGAACCTCCTGAATCTTTCACCCTTAAGAAATCCAAAATAGTTCTTTAAAGCTCTCTAGAGTCGGACATCAATTTCTAGGATACTCCAAATAGAGACACCTTCATTATCCTCAAGGACAAGCCTATTGGCCATGGTAGAGTGATCGATCTGAATGATATGGAAGCCCTCAATTGTAAGGTAAAAGAGCTTTTCGAATTCAAAGGCTGGTCAAACTTCCTCTCTCTACCGTCTCCTAAAGTCTATGAATCCCTAGTTAGGATGTTTTATGGTAATCTTTGTTCTAACAAGCTTGATGAAATAGAATCTTTAGTTCTAGGGAAGCACATTGTTCTAGATTGTGCCCTGTTTAACTCAATTTTTTAGTGTAAGTGTTTTGGTTTCTCTATACTTTTCAAAAATATTTGGCCTAAAGATTTTCAAATTACCTTTGATTAAGCAAAGTGTTGCATAGCCGAATCTCCCTCTGATTCCCTTTCTAACTAGTTAGGCTCCAGTGATGTTAGTTATGAAGCCCGGATCCTTACTCACATTGTAGCAACAACCCCTCTCCTTCGCACTATTCATTCTCCACCCTCTCTCAACGAGATACTTTTCTTGTTTGTTGTTTAATGACCAAGTTTAAAGTCAAACTGTCCTCTTAGGTAATAATTTTTATGATTGAAAGTGTTGATGACCCCACTAATCTTCCTTATGGTATGGTTATTACTTATCTCCCAGAAGCCCATAACATCTCTATTTCCAATTACCCCTTTGTCTCTATCAACAAATCTTACAATTCTGGAGCCTTTGCCACAATGGGCCGTGTATGTGCTAAGGGTACTTGGGTGAAGAAGCAGGAAGGATAGATTAAGGTTGTTCAGACTGAATCCAAATCCAAAGTGTCTGGTTCCCATCTTGGTGTGAGTGATCCCCAACTTTTGGAGAAATTGAATGTTATTGACAATAATATGACCATCATAAAGGACCTTCTTGTCTCAACTCAATCAACCATTGGGGACATTCATGTCATCTCTAAGGAGACAAGGTCGGATATATCGAAGATAAGGGTCAATATTCTTAAGTTAGCAGAAAATGCAGTATGAATGAGACTATCTGCGATACTCTCACTTATTTTCTACGTCGTTCATTATGAATAGGTGGATGTTTAAGACAATATTTCTTTTCTTTTGGCTGTTTTGGACTGGTTCACCATGCAATGAATATTTTGTTTTGTAGAATACTTAATATCTCTGCATGCCTATCACTGCTCCTATGTTTGCATAGTTTGCTTGCAATCTTTCTGCATGCAGTGTTTTTTTATGTTTACATAATGTTATAATCTTTTTTGTTGATGCCAAAAGGGGGAGAAATGAGTTTATAGCACATATAGAATTTTTTTTATGAATGTCATGTTGAGAGGGAGTTACTACAAGTATTCAGAAAGTACTGTTTTGTTGAGTGGGAGTCGACGACAAGTATTCAGCAAGTATATACTTCCTCATGATTGTCTTATTGAGGGGAAGTCAACCGAGGAGTCGACTACAACAAGAAGAGAGTCGACTAAATAGGGAAGTAAACTGTTTGTATATGTTATTTTGTCATCATAAAAAAAGGGGAGATTGTTAGATATAGATTTCAATAATGAAAAATACAATATTATTGTTTGCAGGATCATTTGAGATGCAAAGAAGGATGCGAGCAAGTCTATCAATGATGTACGAAAGAAGATAAGAAAGGAAGGAGTAATAAAAAGTATGCAAAGATCTGTCAATTGAAGCAAGAAAGGAAGTCAAGAATAAAGCGATCTGTAAAAGATATGACAATCAGGATGATGGGGTATAAAGAATGAAGGACAAAGACATAAGGAGATCTACGCTGAAATTGTTAGTTTGATTGCTGAAGATATGCGTCGAAAAGGAAGAATGTAAATCCCCTGGATTAAGGAACAATTTAAGGACCACTTATAGGAGATTCTCTTTAAAGAAGGAAAAGACCAGCAATCATGGACCATCTAAAGAAGCTACACACTTATTCTTGGAATGAATCATAACAGATTCAGCTCCAGGGTCAATTCCCTTAGGATTGCAAGTCTATCAACAATTAGCCATAATACGTCAAGCAAAAGTTCAAGTATGTAATGCAGATTATCAAGGAGGAAAATATACTTTGATTAAACCAATTTCATGCTCAATGTTTTACTCTAAACAAGCATTGTAATCTAAGTGTAGTAACTGTGTATTAGTAGAGAGAAGAAAGAGAGAGAAATTTGGGTGAGGCATTGATCACAAATATTACGAGTGTACAAATAACCAAGAGTGAGTTGGTGTTCGAAGATAACATCAACACAATTAGTACAAAGTTATTTAAGGAGCTTTGAAGAGACAACACTCTTGCAACCCAAGGGGACTGGAGTATGATTCACATTGAATCCCAACAGTATAAAAATTATGATTTTATATCTGTATGATTGTGTCTTAATCTCTGCTATAGCTCTGCGAATTAATAATCTAACAAGTTAAACTTTTCTAACTCTTATTCCTCATTCCTTCAATAAAAAAATATGTTTCAATTTATATGCCCCTTTTTAGTCTGTTTTAAAGAATATATAATATATTTTGTGACTTTATAACTTCAACATTCTACGTGACTTATTTAAGATCACAAAATTCAAAAATATTTTGCTATATTACACATACCTTTACTTCAAGATCACAAGATTAAAAGGTCTTATTTTTCTAAAACTTCATACCCAATCAAACTTAAACACAAAAATTGAACGAAGGAAGTAACTGTTAAATGATTAACCGCCATTGTAAATTTTGAAAAGTAGTAATAAACTTGAGGTATCACTTGCCTATTATAGTCGCTACTTAGAATATTTTATCTTTATCCATTGATTTTCAGCTTAAATGCTTAATATTGCAGTCTATAGCCTTATAGCCCGTTTGGGCAAGCTTTTAAAATCAGCTTATTTTGATAAGTATTTTTTCCAAAAATACTTTTAAAAAAATGTTTTTAGTGAGAAGTAATTTGTGTTTGGCTAATTAATTTGAAAAATACTTTTAATCAGTAATTAGTGTTTGGCCAAGCTTTTGAAAACTGCTTCTAAGTGTATCTTTCTCAAAAATATTTATCAGAAAAGTGCTTTTGAAGAGAAGTTACTTTTTTTTGCTTCTCCAAAACTGCTTATGATTCTTCTCAAAAGCACTTTTTTCCTTCCAAAAAGCTTAGCCAAACGTCTCAAAAAAACACTTTTGACCCAAAAAAAAAGCTTGGTCAAACAAGTTATTAGCCAACTGCTTTGATTTGTTTATTTTTCATTTTTTTAAAAATAAAAGAAAAACAAATGACAATGTGATAAACAACTAAAAAGGAGAAATGGAGAGACAAACATCAGAACATGAATCCAAATGTAAATTAGTGAAGAGAGAAACAAGAGAAGAGTAAAACAACGCACATGCACTTAAGAAGAAAGAAGTCAAATAGTGCTACAAAAATTTTCAGAATACTCTTTTTCTGCTAGAATTGCACCTTTACTAAGAAGCACCGACACACATCACGCCGAAGTCTTCAACCAAAAAGTGCACACCAAAATGTACAAAAATAATTAGTACAAGCAAGCTAGTGTTCCCCACTCTCACCCTTGAGCGCGTCTTTCGCACTATTCACTACACAAGGCATGATCCAAGTACCGACAACCCGGCGTGGCCGGCCCGGTGTGATCTTTTGCCTATTAATCAGTTCACTGCTACTCCTTCTATTCATTTTTACGGGTAGTTTGGTATGAGATATAAGAAGATATAGTACTGATATAACAATTTAATACCACCTTAATATTTTATTTGGTTAGTAAATCAGGTAGTATAAATTATCCCAGAATTAAAATTAACATCGGAATAACTTATACCTTATAGATGGTAGGGTAAATAACATCGATATAACTTATACATTCTTCTTACAATTATACAATTGTCATATTTAATACAACATACTCCCTCCGGTCAGTTTCCTTTTTCATTTTGGTTCAAAATAAGTGTCCAGTTATGTAATCAAGAAAGAATTCAATTTGTTTTTACAAAATAACCCCTATGTATATATCCCTAAAAAGTTTTCTTACTCCTCACGTTAAATGATTAATTAGGGGTAATTTAGTCATAATAGGTATTTTTGTATAGAATTTCGTATTTTCTTAATGGGCGTGCTAAAAGCAAATTGGTCACTTATTGTGAACCGGAGGGAGTACCAAACAATGGATAAAAAACAATCCCAGCATTACTTATCCTAACATAACTTATACCAGTATAACTTATCCCAGCATAAGCCGTATTCAAACCAAACGACACTTTGGACTTTTCACGTTCTTAACATATAATAAATAATATGTATTTTACTATACAACCCCTAATAATGATAGCCTTTTGAAAAATAAGTTTGAAAATGAGTAATTAATGATAATAGTAAAACAGAAAAAAAAAAAAAAGATTGGCTTTCTCTTAGATGTCGTTTGGTAGCGTGTGTTAGAGAAATAATGCATGCATTAGTTTTGTGTATTAGTAATGCCTTGTTTGGTACACTTTTTTCAGCCTATGCATAACTAATACAAGCATTAGTTATACACCATATTTGGTATTATCCTATGTATAGCTAATGCCTAGAAAATCATGGCATTAGCAATACAAAGGCTATTAATGCATGCATTAGCATGATTAAAGACAAAATTATCCATAAAGTTCCTAAAAGTTAAAGAGTATTGAGGGTATTTTTGTAAACAATTAAAAATTTTAAAAAATTATGCAATGCATTTTAATTTTTAATACACCACACCAAATAATATATAAGAAATAATCTCTGTATAACTAATGCTTGTATTACTAACTCATGCATTACTAATACACCTTATTTAGCATTATTCTTATACGTCCTACCAAACGATCTCTTAATTTAATATAGTGAATAAGTACAAATAAAAATATCTTTTTAGTATAGTGAATAAATAAAAGTGAACGAATGGGGTAATAAACACATACTTTGAAATTATTTCGATGACTAGGTAAATATAAAATTCTCTTTTTTAAATTTTAAGTTGTGTTTATTCGTTAATATCGACAGTAAACTTTTGGTAGAGAGCAGACTCCTTTTAAGCACTTCCTTTTTTTTAGATTAATTGAATAAATTAGTTTCGAATCCAATGTTAGGCATTAGGTAGACTAAAAAAAACTATTTGGTTCATGCTATCTATTTGTTGTGCATTATGAATCACTTATAATATTTTGTACGACAGAAATTTTATATTTTTCCTGTCCACAAATATTTGTTACTTTGCTTGTCGTGATTCAAACTATATAAACTTTGATCAATATGTTAACAAGTAATTTTTTTAAACTATATTGATATTAGAATAATTGTAAATTATAGTACTTTTCTTATATTTTTCAAATATCTAAACTTTAATTTAAAATATTAAATTAATTTAGTCCAAGTTAGCTTTAATGATTAATCAAATTATTAGCTTTAATGACTAGCCTAATTAACTCTCAAAACATGAAACATAATAATTATTTGGGACGGAGAGAGTATTTAATTAGAAGAGGGCATACATAGAGATGAGATTTGGAGAAGATTTTCTCAAGTCCTTGCAATTCTTTTTCCGTCAACTTTACCAGTTTCTCCAGTTTTCGCAAAAGTCTTTGTGGGAGAAGGTAGGGACGAGGGCCTACGTTGGGCTTTGGCCCAAAATATTGTTTTGGACCCTGAGCTAACTGGGCCTTCCGATTTGAATAGGAATCATTACATAAATAGCCGTCTGAATTTATTATTTACTTTTTTCAAGCCGGTATACATAAATTATATACTGATTTATACGAAGTTATGCACATGTATATTATACATCTACCGGTTATTTTTTATTTAAGTGTTAGGTGAACGGCTATTTAGGTTAATACTTCTTGAATGGAATTATATTTTGCTCTAAGGTACTGTTTCAAAGAAAAATTATGTTTGCAATCCTCTGCAATATTTTCATAACTAGCCACTTTTTAATTATTGTAACTGAAAATAGCCATTGTCATAAAGTTTCAAATTCCACGGATGAAACTCGATATCCTGAAGTTTCACCCGTAAAATTTGGAACTCCATGATAATGACTATTCTCATTTATACACAAAACCATAACAAAAGCACCATCGCATATCCCTGCCTCATTGTACTAGTACTATACTTAAGCTACTTTAATACCTAATCAAGTATGGAAAAATGATTTAGTAATAGGTTTCCAAATTAAACCAATTTCAAGGGAATTTTTCTTTTACATTGCAGCAAAGACACACACACATTGAAAATGGAAAATAATATCAAGATTGTTTTCTTCTCTTTATCTTTTTATTTTTGGTGAAATTATTTTTTGTTGTAGTGGTGCACAATGGTTATAGAAATTAGCTAATATATATATATATATATAGTCCACGCATGAGATTTAAACATGCAATCTAATATAATTTTTCTCGCTACACTCAAAATTTCCCTTTATGTTTAGAGAATTCAATAATTTACTTGCACAAAAAAAAGGATTGATATGAAACGGAACACTTCGTCTATATATATAGGCGTTGTAGATGTTTGCACAAAAAATATCAAACTTGTTGTTAAACCAATAAATGAAGAAAGTGAAGGGTAAATCCAAGTCAAACATAATTAACTCTAGATCAAACTATAAAGAACATGGACATCGAGCAAAATCAAGTTTACATAGCTCTTTTGAAGTTTACAAAAAGGCGTCAAACATGAATAATAAGCTTACATCTTTGATACATCGTTCCGTACTTGTAAGAATGAAGAAGGGAAGAATGATTCTTGATAAGTACTGGATCCATTTTTATTGAATCAGCCACAGGGGCTCTTAGGGTTTGCAGCCAAGATCTAAGCTCTTCCCTTGTAGTTCTCTTTTAATCCTTTGATCTAGTGTTTTTGCCTCTGGAAGCCCCCCCCCCCCCCCCCCCCCCCCCCCCCCATTTTCTTACCTCTTATTTATACTTCCCATGCCCCTATTTGTCCAACGGTCTTTAACCGGCGGGTTCTCTCTTGATTATACTTTTCATCATCCCCCTCAAGCTTCACGGCAGACGTTCCACCGTATGAACCATCATTGGCTCGATCTCAGCTATGACCGAGATGCTTATTGTGGTCATATCTTACGAACATGATCACGACTTAGTCGACCCCTTACTGTTCTCTTTAGCGTTAGCCCTCATGGAAATTTTTTGACCCATACAGTTAGTCCCTCCGCCTGTTGAGGTTGCCTCTCGGCGAGCTCGATGTGCGGACTCTGCTAATTCGAAAGTGAGAAATCTGCCTGCCTTACATAGGGGTGAGATCCTCATCAGACCGTCACATCGGTTCGAAATGGGACTGTCGCATCAATCTCAAAGGTCAAAAATGCTTGTGTCATTATGATGCATGCTCCTCAGGTGACATATCGTTTCCTGTGCCTTTTCTGTTTTCCTCCTTTAATTGACGGCTCTTGGCTTTCCCGCTCATGGCATATGTACCCATATAAATAGAGGGGAGCCCCTCATTTGAATGTTACTTCTTAAACCGTCTTTAAGAAAAAGATTCAGCAAGCGTCTTCCTTCTTTAGTTCCTCTCATTTCTGCTTTTGCCAGAATTTATGGTAATCATTGCCCTTTCTCTTCACCGCTTTCATCTCTTTTGATCAAAATGACAAATGGATGGTACTTCTTCTCATTCCGACAGGGTTATCGGTGCTCCGGTGCCGGAGGACAACGTATCCCTTCTTGAGGAAGGAGTATAGGTGGTGGAAGATGAAGGGTTCCCGACGGTGGATAAGGTGGTTCCTCGCCCCGGAAAGGCGAGGACTGATTTTAACAGCCCTTCCGGAAATGAACCGACGCATGTTCTTTCCACCATGGATGAAGTTGCGATCACGACGCTCAAAGCTAAGTGGGGGATCCCGGCTCACATTGAAATGGTGCCGGCGGGTGGCGATATAGTGCATTTGCACCGCCCGGGATACTGCACATTTTATGCGTATCCCTTTGTTGTCGGGTACACACTTCCTCTGCCCTCTATGGTGGTCGATTTTTGCCGATTCTATGAAGTGTTACCAGCCCAGCTCTCCCTGTATGCGTACAAGCTATTTCTCATGCTAATCAAGTTCGCGGAGCTGGCCGGCCAGGAAACTTCTCTTGGGCATGTGCTTCACATCTTTGCGCCTCATTTTCTTGGGGCATGATGATTCATCTGCGCCATCAAGGGACCAAGAGTTTGGTGGTGAAGATGGATGATAAGGCTAATTACGGTTTCTGGGAAAGCTATTTTTATGTGCGGACGGAGCATCTTGTGGCAAACTCGGCGGGGTTTCCGGAGACGTGGAACTTCACTCGTAAGCTCCCCTCTGCTTATCGTGTTTTTACTTAGGGCGATCGTTAACCGTCTCTCTATTTTTTTTTTGCAGCAGAAAAATTACCTCCCCTGCTAGTGGCCGACATCCGCGAGTGGGTGGACGCAATCCTTCCCCACACGGTCGGGATTCACGAATGGGTGTCTTTTCATGAGAAATTTGGGCGTAAGCCTCTGATTGGTGAGTTATCTTGCAGTTTCACCTTTGATCTCTACATAGTTTTCTTTACCTTGTCGTTATGAGATCTAACCCTTCTTGTTGGTAGGTCGGAGAGGAGCGAGAAGGTCGAGGGATCCCCCGCTCGCGTTACGTCAGCCGGTGACCTGTGTCCGGCTCGCACCGATAATTTTTACAGGCGAAGGTACGAGGAGCCAAGATGCTAGTCGAACCGTGCATGCGGCCGAAGTCGTATGTTTGGAGGTTGCTCCCCAACCGGAGACTCCATTCCCTTAGTTCGCTCGTCGGGCGAATCTTCCCTCATTGGTAGTGGAGAGGCTTCGTCGAAGAGGCGGAGGGTAGTGCTAGAATAGGCCTCTATAGCCGAGACGTCCTTGAGGGGCGACCCTGCTTCGACGGTTCCTAAGATCGAGGACGGGGCTGACCAGGAGGCGGAGGTGAGGATTGTGGCGAGCGCTCAGGAGGTTAGTGTAATGGAGGAACGAAGTCCCGAGGCCGCTGTGATCGTTCAGAGTAGACCATCATCATCCTGGCAGAACGACACCCATCTTTGACCGAAGAGAGGGAAGGGCATCGTGGTCGAGGATTATGAGACTGAATCCAACATCGACCCCGAATACATGAGGATGTTCGAGGAGGGATTTACTAGGACTGTGGTAATGGCGGAAGGCCTTTCCCGTATACTTGAGATTCCGTCGGATCTTAACCTGCTGCAGGACATAGTGGAGTTGGTGCCGCAGTTTGATATTCTCTGTTCCGCTGTTGAGAGTGGGGCTCTCCAGGCGGTCAACGATTCTCAGTTGTCACGTGGTGTAGCCGCAATGGGCTTAAGGGTAAGTTCCTTTGTTGTCTTTGCTTTGTGACCATTTATCTTTACTAATTCTTTCTCTCTATTTCGCAGAATTACATGGTGGAGGTCAAAAGCGCTCGTAGGGGTGAGACGCGAGCCGAGATTTTTCAGAACATGGCTGAGAAATATCAGCGGTATCGTAACAGATTCCGTAAGTTGTGTGAGCGGCTTATAGCGGGTGCCAGTACCCAGTCTACCAGGGAGGAGTTGGAGAAAAGAGATGAGGACCTGATGCGGTCTATCCGCAAGTGTAGTGAGCTTGAGGAGCTGCTTCATGCCAAGAATGAGGAGCTTGAGGTGGTCAAAGGGGTCTCCGCGGAGTGCGAAGACCTTCAGGCCAGAGCGCGGTCATTACAAGATGAACTCGAACAGAGTGCTTCCAGGGCGGATGCTCTCAGTGCAGAATGGGCGGAGAAGGTGGCCGAGTTGGAAGGGAAAGTGGCCGTGTTGGAGCAAGCCGAGCGTGCTCGAGCGTCAGCGGCGCTAGAAGACACTATCTGCGTCCTCAGGTCCGAGCGGGAATCCGAAAGGGCGATGGCCACAATGAGGGAGGCCAGGCTCAAGGAGCACATCGGTGAGATTGATCGGGAAGCTTCGAGTTTGGGAGACCGGGTTGTGACCCACGAGGATGAGAAGGTGCAACTGTTGGCTCAGGTTCAATCTGCCCCTGCTGCCTCTCCTCGCCATTTGCATGAGCTATGGATTTATGTTGAGGCCCAACGAGACATATACAAGGGTTTGTGGGAGGCGAGAAGTGTTTCTGAGGCTGCCTTCGAAGGCGCTCGGGCAAGGGCACGCGAGGCTCGTGTCAACTGTGGCTACGACCCCGTGTCGCCGGAGGTTGGTGGTGGCACTGATGTTGAGGATGGGCTTCTTGATGAAGATGATGGGGAGAACGGTGGTGGAGATGATTCCGAGTGAAAGCCTTACTGCAGCTTTCATACATAGCTTTTTTTTATGTTCTTCTTTCTTATTTTATGTTCTTCCTCTTTTCCCTTTTTGTGGCCATGTTATGGCCTTTTGTAAAGGTGCACTTGTTGCGCACGTACATTCGGATGAAAAGATTGCTTTGCCTTTATTTGTGTATCTTTTTGGTTTGCTTTTGATTGGTCTTTTGTTCGTTGCATACTTTTTGTGTTGACCTTCAGACTTCATTGTGACGAGTCCTTAATTATTTTAATTGGGAATCCGACCTTGCCCGGCTCAACCGGGAACCCGTCGTGTGAGTCCGGCTGAAGTCACTTCGAATCTGCAACTCTGGTCGAGGCCGACTTCTGATTTGTGCTCACTTAGGAGGGACCAAACTTAATTCATACGAGGTCGACTTCAGACTCGCCATCTTGGACGAAGTCAGTTTCGACTTGTATATTCGAACGGGGTCGAATGTAAATGATTCGAACGAGGTTGAATGTAAGTGATTCGAACGAGGTTGAATGTAAATGATTCGAACGAGGTCGAATATAAATGATTCGAACGAGGTCGAGTGTAAGTGATTGGAACGAGGTCGAATGTGAATTATTCGAACGAGGTCGAATGCAAATGACTCGAACGAGGTCGAATGCAAATGACTCGAACGAGGTCGAATGTAAATAACTCGAACGATGTCGAATGTAAATGATTCGAACGAGGTCGAATGTAAATGATTCGAACGAGGTCGAATGTAAATGATTCGAACGAGGTCGAATATAAATGATTCGAACGAGGTCGAATGTAAGTGATTCTAACGAGGTCGAATGTAAGTGATTCGAACGAGGTCGAATGTAAGTGATTCGAACGAGGTCGAATGTAAGTGATTCGAACGAGGTCGAATGTAAATGATTCGAACGAGGTCGAATGTAAGTGTAGGATGTGGAGTTGTGCGAGAAATGCTGCATGTTGCTTTCTTTATTCAGTTCATTGGAAAATGTTTACATATTCCGTTCAACATATACATTTGAGAATTTCTTTATCTACCTAGTCCCTTCATCGGTCTGGATGGAGTAGTCGATAGGCGGAGTGATGAATAGCTCATTTGAAATTCGAGGTGCCCCTTCATCTTGGACGAAGTCGATTTTGACTTGTATGTTCGAACGAGATGGAAATTTGAAATTTTTTATTTGGTGGCGGCCGATGTCTGTAAGGGTTTTAATTCGAGCGAGGTTGAAATGATAACCCATTGCAATGTCGAATGAGGTCGGACTCTCTTTTAATTTGGCGACGACCAACGACCGTGAGGGTGTTAATTCGAGCTAGGTCAAAATGATAACCCATTGCAAAGTCGATCGAGGTCGGACTTTCTTTTAATTTGGTGGCGACCAACGATCGTATGGGTGTTATTCGAGAAAGGTCGAAATGATAACCCATTGCAAAGTCGAGCGAGGTCGGACTTTCTTTTAATTTGGCAACGACCAACAGCCGTAAGGGTGTTAATTCGAGCGAGGTCGAAATGATAACCCATTGCAAAGTCGAGCGAAGTCAGACTTTATTTTAATTTGGAATCGACCAACGACCGTAAGGGTGTTAATTCGAGCGAGGTCGAAATGATAACCAATTGTGTTATCTTTTGGAGAACACCTTCGCGTGTATCGTGGCGAGTTCCGCTTGTTTAATTTCTTTCATTGGAGAATACTGGACGCCTCATGGGCGAGTCCCAAGCTGCTTGATTTTGCTCATATTGGAGAATACTGAGAGCCTCACGGGCGAGTCCCAGTTTGCTTGATTTTTCTCATATTGGAGAATACTGGGCGCCTCACGGGCGAGTCCCAGTTTGCTTGATTTTGCTTTTATTGGAGAATGATGGGCGCCTCAGGGGCGAGTCCCAGTTCTGGGGGTTGTCTTTCAATGGTCGACTCATGCCGAACTGTTATCGTTATTTGCAGTCTATGTTATCTTGGTCTTGCATGATCGTTATTTGCAAGATGACATGGCATAGAACCCTTTCCCGGGGTGTTCTGATGGCGTCTGTCCCTTATTGGTGTATTTCCGAAAGTGCTCGCGTTCCTGTTTTGTACCGACAAAAGAGCGTGATAAGTCAAACCTAAATGAAGTTCTGTTACTTTGGCCTAGCGAGCCGGTGGAAGGAGGGATGGAGTTGCACGGCCGCTTGCTTCGCCCTATGTTCAAACGATGGTTCTAGGTTTGGTAGACGTGATCGACCTCATCGTTAGTTGTGCCCAGGTTTCTCGTGGGTTGGATTTACATATTTGCTCGTTGGGATATTGAGGCCGAGTCTCAGTCCGAATCCGTCAGATATGCACGAATAAGAAAAACACGCCATACTTTGTTCACAAATCATCCAATACATGCGTGTACGAAGATGGGGCAGGATGTGACCGCTATTTTGAGGGATCGTACGGTAGGCTATTGCCTCTTACTAATAGGCGAGATGGTAGGACGGTATGTAAGACGAATACGTCGAACAGGATTGCGGTCATGCCAAGTGTACGGTGGCCGCGATTCTGCTTTCACCATGCATATGACAAGCCATACTTATTGTCTTGTGAAGATCTAGTCCATATTAGATTGGTTATTTCAACCACTTATCTTCTATACATATTTTTTGGTTGGTTTCGAATCTAGAGGTAACTAGAATTTCGACTAGGAAATCCTCACAGACGGCGCCAAAATGTTTGAACAAAAAATATCAAACCTTTTGTTAAACCAATTAATGAAGAAAGTGAAGGGTAAATCCTAGTCAAACATAACTAACTCTAGATCAAACTATAAAGAACATGGACATCGAGCAAAATCAAGTTTACGTAGCTCTTTTGATGTTTACAGAAAGGCGTCAAACGTGAATGATAAGCTTATATCTTTGATACATCGTTCCGTACTTGTAAGAATGAAGAAGGGAAGAATGCTTCTTGATAAGTACTGGATCCATTGTTATTGAATCAGCCACAGGGGTTGTTTGCAGCCAAGATCTAAGCTCTTCCCTTGTTGGAAGTTCTCTTCTAATCCTCTGATCTAGTGTTTTTGCCTCTGGAAGCCCCCCCCCCCCCGTCTTCTTACATGTTATTTGTACTTTCCATATCCCCATTTGTCCAACGATCTTTAACCGGCGGGTTCTTTCTTGATTATACTTTTCATCATCCCCCTCAAGCCTCACGAGTGTCGTTCCACCGTATGAACTCGGCATTGGCTCAATCTCGGCTATGGCTGAGATGCTTATTGTGATCATATCTTACGAACGTGAGCACGGCTTAGTCGATCCCGTACTGCTCTCTTTAGCGTTGGTCCTTATAGACACATTTTGACTCATACAGTAGAAATGATAGAATTTGAGTTCAATCGTTCTTCTCGGATTGCTCCAGTACAATGGATCGGGGGAGTCTGCCAGATAAAAATACAACACAGATAGAAGAGTTACTCCGCCACGTAAGATCCTTAAATAACCATGACTACCATAAATCTAAAACCCTATTTGCATAGTATAATTTCTTTTTCTCCTTTCTTTCTCTTTTGTGTAACTTGTCTTATAGTTTTCATTAACATGAAGGACGAAAATAAAAGTAATATCAAGTAAACACAACCACGTAATCTAACAATGAACAGGATAAAGAGAGCTGTGTCATCTAATGACCTATTTTCTTGAAACTGTACTGTCGTTTTCTTCTTTTTGAGGAATCCTACTATATGTTGGAAAGTGAGAAAATTGGAATGGTGACGTTCTTTAGTTCAAGCTTTTCTTTTCAATGGTAAACCATTGAACTCAAACTTGATATGGTGTCAGGTAAGTCAACAGTGGTGACGCACAACAAAACACATATCAAAAACAAGAATGAACGAGCCTATGTATTTCATCCTTAAAATTCTTAAATTTTTAAGAGAGAAGAAGGTTTAAATTTACTCCTAAAATTTTCGGATTTGTCATCTTTTACTCATTGGTCCATGAAAATCCTTACCGTTATCTTTCATCTCAAATATGTAACTGTTGCGACCAAATACACTCACGCAAGTATACGTGATCGTCAAGTAATAGAGTAGTGAGTAGAGTATCGTTCCCACGAAGACTTATGATTAAATTTTGACTGATTCAAACTCAAATAACTTATCATTTCAAGAGATTTCTCACAAAACAGATAATTTACTACCTAAAAAACTATCAAGTAATGAAATAATTAGAAATCAACCACAACACATAAACAATTTCGGATAACAATCTGTAGGAGATGATATTCCAGGGTCACGGGTTAGCTAACAATCGTGTTGCCTTCTTGGCTTAAAATGACTAATTGATTTATCAAGATTTTTGATAGACATGGTTGATATTACTCATAAGAATCTGTCGAGTTCTTACTCGCCTATTCAAGCTAACTTAATGCCTATATGTCTATGAAATTAAGATTAACAAGACTGCATTTACACTTCCTGTATTTCAACCAAGCAAGGCAATTAGGGATATGTCTATCCTAATTGCCAATCCGTTTCCCGATGTCCAGGTTCAAGAACTTGCTCTATTTAATTCTATATGCAATCTAGAATTCCCACTTTTGAGTTCAACTCTGGATTCGTAGATAGTATTTCACTGTTAGCTACTCAACAAAATAATTAAGAACAAAATTAAATAAATAACCCAATATGATAAAATCAAACTCATCAATTTAAACTTCAAGCATCAACATTCATGTATCACCCATGACCCTAGAACAATAGGGTTCTTAGCCACTCATGTTCATACAATCATCAAAAATAATATTTTTAAACATAAAATCAATGAATACTAGAATAAGGATGGAAATATTGATCAAATCCGTGCTCCGAGTGTTCCGTCCTTTTCATTTTCTCTCCAAGTTAGGTCACCCCCTCAAAATCATGTTTATTTGTGTATTTATATCGTGTAAAAACAACCCCGGACGAATATACCCTTTCCAAGCCGAAGTAGAAATTACTGTGAGATTTTTGCACACATGCACCGCGCCCCGCGACGCGCTTGTGTATTTCTTGACAGTTTTCTTGGCAAGCCATTTTACACTGCCGCGTCGCGCCTTGCGGCCACTACAAAAAAAACGGGTAAATTGCGGAGGTCAAAATTGCAGTTTGCGGAGGTTAGTAACCTCCGCTATTTGCTGTCACGGCGGTTGAGAAGACCCCTGCAGTAAGCATCGCCACTATTAATTTGCGGCAGATAAATGCGGGGGTTTCCCGAACCGACGTGACAGCAAATAGCGGAGGTTTCTAATCTACGCAAACTGCAATTTTAACCTCCGCAATTTCATGCGCGAAAGTAGATTATTATTTTTAAAATTCAATATTTTTTTGAGTGTGGAGGTGGTAAACCCCCGCAATTTCTTATGTGTACACCATACGATCTGTTCAATTTCTCTTTGGGGTTTTATTATCCACATCTATTTTAAATATATTATAGAATTGATTTTTTATCTTCAATTTTCCATACCCTTTCCCTAATATCAATTGAAATATTTATGCTTAAACCAAAATATTAAAATTAAGAAACATCAACATTTCATTAACCGTGAAAAATACTATAACAGAGTAGTATCATATGTCATCAAGCTAAATTAGAACATAGTTAACCATCTATATTAGTCAGCTATTACATTGTCCTAATAAATCCACTTCAATTAAAATGAATCTCAATGGTCACTGGGATTACTATCGCCAGAAGATCTTCTTGCATCCGTCGGTGAAACGGGTCCACTAGTTGCATCACTTGGCTGCAGCAAAATGTAAAAAAAAAAATATAAGTATTAAGAGGAGTATCACGAAATAAGTCATTGAGATAAAATATATGTTGTCTACTTAAACCAAAAAAAGAGAGAGAATGAAACGGGACAAGGATGCTAAAATATATGTTGTCTACTGCAAACACCATTGATGCTAAAACTTAAATGCAAGAACTTAAGCTCAAAGAATTGACGAAACCTACTATAACTACATAATTGTATTACTCAAACACATTAGTGGAACGTAGACACTAACTATATCTCTTGCTATTACTAAAAATGTATTGGATAATTAGAAGAGGCATTATTTGGCAATATACTGGTGAAATAATTTCTAGTAATAGAAAGAGTTCAATTGTGATGACCCAAGGGGTCATTTTATAAATTTAGACCTAAAATTTGGTTTTACTTGACTTTGGTCAATATTTTTGGTAAACGGACCCAGATCTGTGTTCCGACAATCCGGAGAGGTCCGCAGTAAAATATGGGACTTGGCCGTATGCTTGGAATTGAATTTTGAGGTCCCTAACCTTAGATAATAATTTTTGAAGAAAGTGTTCTGCTGGTTAATTCAAGAAATAAAGAAATGAAATAATATGTGAAATCGATGATATCATGCCCGTATTTTGGTTTCGGAGTCCGAAATAAGTTTGTTATGATATTTAAGTCCTATCTGTGAAATTTGATGAGAATCGGAGTTGATTTGATGTAATTCGGACACCCGGTTGAAAAGTTAGAAATTTGAGTATTCTTGAGGAAATCTTGAGTTTTGAGGTTAAATCAGTAGATTTACATATTATTTTGATGATTGATCGCACGATCAAATCCATATGATGTTTTTAGACTTGCGTGCATATTTGGTTTGGATCCCCGAGGGCTCGGGTGAGTTTTGGGTAGGCTACGGAGTATTTAGACATAGAAAAATACCCAACAGCTGAAATCTGGTGTTGCAGGCCTCATATCTCGCAAATGCGATATCAGGCTTCGCATTTGCGAAGTCCATGGCCAGCCTCAGATCTCACAAATGCGAGATTCTGGGTCGCAATTGCGAAATGCCTTTTGTCGCAAATGCGACATTTTTATCGCATTTGTAATTCCCGGAAATCTCAGGGTTCGCAAATGCGAGACCTGCAACCTGTTATATCATTTTTTTTATGGGTTTTCACTTCTTTTTCAATTCTCTCAAACCCTAAACCTCTATAGGCGATTTTTCAAAGACCCAAACTTCTCCAAACCATTGGTAAGTGATCTCCATATAATTCTTTTCAATTTCTAACAACTTTTAACAAGATTACAACCAAAATTCTAGAGTTTTCATGGTAAAAATTGGGGTTTTGGGTAGAACTTAGGAATTTCAAAATTTGGGGATTTAGACCTCGAATTGAGGTCGGATTCTAATACCAACTGCATATCCGGGCTCGGGGGAGATTGGGTAAACGGGTTTTGGTCTGAACCTCGAGTTTAGATCAAGCGGGTGCGGGGTCAATTTTTGTATTTTGGTAAGAAAACATAGGAAAGCCATAGTTTTTCAATAAAGTTGATTCCTTTAGTCTATACATAACATTGAACCAATTGTGATTAGATTCGAGCGTATTAGAAGCAAATTCTATAGGAAAGGTTGTGCTAGAGCAGTGATTTGTTTGTGAGATCGAGGTAAGTGCTTGGTTTAACGTTGACTTGAGGGAATAGGAATTACCAACCTGATTGTTATGTGAAATTGCTTGTGTGTGGTGTATATGTGAGGTGACGAGTACCTATCAACTACCAAATTGTCTGTTTAACATGATCCCTTCACCGTTTCAAATTAGTTGCTTCCTGGCTTGATTGTTTTAAGATCATTTAGGCTTACATGGTTATTGGTTTTATTAAATTATTGTCAAGTGTTTTTTCAAGTAAGTTGGAAGTTTTGGTTGTTCCCTTGGTTTTGTTATGATACATAAGATTGAGCTGGATGACAACGTTACGATATTTACATATGTTCTGGTTGGTTTCATTATGAATTGATATTTGATGAAGTTATGAGTTATACCGTTTTCTGTTTACTATTGTTGAGACAAAAATATTGTGAAATGCTTGGACTGAATTGCGAAAGTTTTCATAAATAAATAAACTGATATGATATTTCTGGTGGGAGCGGGTTGCACGCCGCAACAAGGAGTGATAAGGGTGGACAAATGGGATCTGGTTGCACGCTCAACATGTGTAATAAGGGTGATATATAGGAAGGTGCAATAAGGGTGGACAGGTGGGAGCGGGTTGCACGCCGCAACAAGGAGCGATAAGGGAGGACACTTATGTTTTACTGATTTTCACAAAAAAAAAAAAAAAAATTTGCAAAATTACAGTTTTACTCTACTATTTTTCGTATTTTACACTTACTTCTATTTTAAAGAATTTTTTAAAATTTGGAAACTATGTGAGAATTTGGTTATAGATGAGACCTGGAAAAGGCAGCTGAGTTATCTTATTCATTGTTGCGGTTTATTGTTTGTTTAATTTAGAATTTCTTTCTTGCTTTATTGTATGTATATTGTCACATGTTATGTTATAAATGCCCCGCCGTAGCCTCGTCACTACTTCATCGAGGTTAGGCTCGACACTTACTCAGTACATAAGGTCGATTGTACTGATACTACATTCTGCACTCTTTTGTACAGATCCAGGTACCGACCAGCGTTAGGAGATCTTAGTAGCCAACATCATCCATTCGGAGACGAGGTAGATCTGCTGGCGTCCGCAGATTCCTGGCATCTTCTCTTAGTTTTATAGATACTGTTTTATTACATTCAAAACAATTATATTATTTCTTTCAGCCCATTATTTGTAGTATTCTTAGTGGTTCGTGAATTGTGGCACCAGAACCTGGGTAGTTATATAGTTATATATTTAGTTCGTGGTTCGGTTTATTCCTTCGGTTATTATTCATGAAGTTATTTATTGGAAAATATTAGATTCAGTATTCATTTTTAAATTGTTCTATTACGTGTAAGTAAACTTTTAAAAGGAAAGATTAATTAGTTTTTAATATTGGCTTGTCTAGCAAGTATGGTGTTAGGCGCCATCACGATCCCGGGGGTTGGGAATTTGGGTCGTGACAATAAAGATCAATACACAAAGATGAAAACAGTGTGTGCGTGGTGAATGTGTTCGGATAAAACACGAGACAAAATAAAATTGCACAATACACCAAAAATAAAAGAACTTAGCATTTACCGTTGTAGGAGTAGAAGCAAAGATCCCAGCAAATTGCTCTGGTATTGACAATTCCTTCATTATCATGTATGCTTTGAGAGTATTCATCAATTGATTGTACTTCTCTTGGCATCCAGAAGAAGAACATCAACCATTATTACTCACAATTCTAATATTACCAGGACAAAGATTTGTCTCTCTGAAAGTATTGCTTGGAGTAGCTCCTAATCCCAAACATCTCACCCTTCCAGGATGCTCTTTGTCTAGAAACTTACCAACAACATCATTTGGAAAAATTTCAGACTCATCCACTGTACTTTCACTCACTGCTAGATCATTTTTTTCCTAAACACAATACACATCAAAAAAATCTATTAATTAGAATTAACAATTGCCTGTAAACATTAATGTGACAATCATGACTCTTTAATCCAAAGATTCTCCTTTGGTCCGGATCAATGCAGCCAGAAATATTACTCGAGTAACCATCAGGCACTGAAATATTCTTTAAAGTTATGAGGAAAGCCACTTCCTTTTCCTTTGGATGGTAAACACAGCAAGCCAACACTCATCATTCTCATCAGGCCAAAGATCACGCCTTATACCCATATCTTGAAGATATTTTCGTGCCTTAATATTATCTTTTGACTTGTCTTTATCATTGAGAAAAGCATATATAATATTGTCAAACACATTCTTTTCGATGTGCAAGACGTCTAAATTGTGGCGCAACGAGTTGAACTCCCAATATGACGTCTAATGTATCTTGTATAACCACATTATTTATAGAATTAGGCAGTATATTTCTTTCACCATGAATACTCCAAGTGACATAATTTTGAGGGAACGATTTCCAAATCAAATGATCGAGAGCTACCTCTCTAGTATGCCACTTCGCGAATCCATATTTAGGACAAGGACACTTTATTCTATCTCCACAACAACATTAGCAAATGCAAAATCTAAAAAATGATTTAAATCAAATAAATATTCCGTCGTGTTCCTTGGCTTTCTAATCCAAGATTTATCCATAGAAAAGTACTAACTTTCAAGTGCAGCTGATGTACCTTACAAAATATAAAGAGAAAATATCAGTAGTCTATTATTAGAATACATAATATTAACTATGAAGCAATAAATACATACAACAAAAGCCATCTATAATCATAAACACTACCAAACTTGAAAATCCCATAACAAAGAATGCATTTTCATAGTCATAGTCATATCTCCCAACAATAATGTAACGACCCGACCGGTCGTTCCGTGAGATTAGCCCCGTTTTTCCTATTTCTGCATTGTCATATATTGCTTAGACTATTTATGATGTGTTGGGTCGGTTGGTTTGGGTTCGGAGTGGTCGTGGTGAGAAATGAGACACTTAGTCTCTGAAGTTGGCCTTATGGTTAGAAAAGTCAACTGAGAGTTGACTCTTAGGTAAACGACACCGGAATGCGAATTTTATGACTCAGATAGATTCTTTAGGTGATTTGGGACTTAGGAGTGTGTTCAGAATGTGGTTGAGAGGCCCGGAGTAGAATTAGACTTGAATTTGCCAAATGGAGTTTTTGACAATTTTCAGTCGGCAGTGGAAAATTAGCTATCGAGGTCGGAATGGAATTTCAACAATTGGAACAGGTTTGTAGTGTCATTTTGGTTGTGTGCGTAAAATTTCAGGGCATTCGGACGAGGTTTGGTTAGTTTCGGCGTCGTTGGTGATTTTCAGAAGTTTGAAGATCCTTAGGCTTGAATCATGGGTTAAATTGGTGTTTCGATGTTATTTTGCATGTTCCGAGGGTGAGACTAAGTCTGGGTGATCATTTATGACTTTTTGGTACTTTTGGTCGGGGCCCCGAGGGGCTCGGGATGATTTTGGATGGCCATCGAGGAGTTTTGGAGATTATAAAGGTTGCTGGTGTGGGACTGCTATGTGTTTCCGCAAGCGGGGATGGGTGGTCGCAGGTGCGGTCACTGCAGGTGCGAGTTTGGTATCGCAGGTGTGTAAATGGTGAAGCTAGAGGAAAACCGCAGATGCGGAAGAGTGACCCCACCTGCGAAGCCGCAGGTGCGGAAGATGAAGAACATGTGCGAAATTTTGGCCTTTAATGAAAACTCGCAGGTGCGCACCTGGGACCGCAGGTGCGGTCATCGCTAGGCAAAACATATAAAAAGAACCCTTAGCGAATTTTGGTCATTTTTCCACCATTTGTACACGAGTTTGAAGCTTTTTGGAGAATGTTTTAAGAGGGAATTCGAGGGTTCTTCGTGGAGGTAAGACTTTTGGATTTAAAACTCATTTATATGGTATTATTTGACTGGTTGGGGTGAAAATTATGGAAATTTGTGACAAAAATTGGGGGATTAGGGCTTGTAATTGGAGACCTTTAACTGGGGATTTGGGGGGTCATTTGAGGTCCGATTTTGATGTTCTTGGTATGTATAGACTCGAGGGAGGATGAGGATTCTTGTGATGTAATTTTTATCGAACTCTGAGACGTGGTCCCGGGGGTCGGGTTTGGCCAATTTCGGGAGTTTTGGTTAATTTTGATAATTTTCGAGTGGGCTTCGTTCCTTGGCATATATTAATCATATAAATCTGATTTTTGGTAGATTTGGAGCAATAAGAGCCCGAGTCTAGAGGCAAAGGCATTGAGGTCTAGGATTTTAGACGGTTTTAAGGTAAGTAACGTTTCCAAACTTGGTTTTGAGGGTTCGAAACCCCGAACTATATGATATATGACTATAATTAAGGTGACGCACATGCCAAGTAATGGGCGTGCGGGTGTGCACCGAGTGATTTGTGGCCTGGCCCATGGCACCGTCTAGTAGCTATTACGAATTGATATCCGTACTTTTATTGATGTGGTTAATGTGAACATGCTAGAAATCATGCTAAGTCAAATGCTAGGGCTTCACGCCGAAAATGTTGAGACCCGGGTGGTCGTATATTGCTGTCTCCTTATGTGTTTATTTGATTTCATATACTCACTCCTATCATAGCATATCATTTCATGCCTCAGTCTCGGTAATTGTTAATTTTATATATTTATCATTGTTTCTAGCTAATTCATGCATCTGTGAGCCCATGTGAGCGAGACTGGAGAGTAATGACTGAGTGAGGCCGAGAGCCTGTTATTGAGACAATTATGAGATTGGACTGCACCAACAATACTCTGATCATGCCTTCGTTGGCTTGATATAGCGCTTGGGCTAATAGGAGCCTGATCACGCTCAACTATGTCTAATAAAAGACTAAGCGGGCGTTGCAAATATAATCTGAGTATTTAGCCCAGAGTCGAATCCCACAGGGAACCAACCTATCAATTATTGTTGTTAGACTACTAGATTCTCAATAATCAATTTTCCAAAAGTTATGAATATTAATTTTCGGTATTTTTACTACTACATCTGAATGAAAATAAGTAAGCTAAAGAATAACTAATAACTAATATTGAGGTGTAAACAATTACGATGAAGGTCTAAGGTTATGATTTCCCCCGTTGATGGAATATCTTCTTGTATATTTTCTATAGTTTTGGCTTAATTATCTCTATCAATCATGAACACTCAGGCTATCATAAATCTCTCTCAAGTAATTATGATAATCTAATAGACGCACTCTCTCGAGTTACACTAGCTAACTTGTATTACAGTTCACTTTAAATTGCACCCAAGGTATCGTTATCTCTAATCCAACCTTTAAACCCTCGGTTATGGATCTCTCCTACACTTTGAGAGTGATGTTGTTCAACAATTACCTAAATATGCACTCTCTCTCGAGTAGATACACACTAAATAAGAACAACTAATTGAGGGCCCTTCAATCAACTACAACAAGAACGTAGTTGAACAAATAGAGATTGAAAACAAGCAAAACTATATTAATATAACAATAAGTTCATACTCAACGGGTTCCACCAAAATCTTAGATTAAAGAAGTTAGCTACTCATAATTGTATTGAAAACAACAAAAGAATTCATTGACAATGGTAAAATCACAAGGAAGGGAGATGAGAATTGATGCCCAATTTCCCTCCTTGCCTCTTGCCTTTTCTATTCTTGAATTAGCCTCTAAACCTTGATAAATTGCTTCTTCGGGAGAGTTGAACCTTATATAGGTTAAGTAGAATGGCCCCAATCTTCCAGATTTACCCTTGGAAATTCACGCGCACAACTTGGACTAGCGCGGTCGCGCTAGTCCTCGCGCTAATGGACACGCTAAAAGGGTTTTACACTGCCTGGGCGATCACTGGGGTAGCGCGGTCGCGCTAGATAATGCACTTCTGTTCTATCCCGTCAACTGGACTAGCGCGGTCGCGCTAGAGACCGCGCTAGTGGACTTTTATTCTGTCCAAGCGATCTTCAGCCTTCATTTCACCCATAAAATCTCCCAAGGGGCTTTTCTTCTTCAATTTAGCTCAAATCACCATCTTAAGTTCTCAATAGTGCATTTGGCTCCTGTAAAACACAAAAATTACAATTAGAGCCAATTTAACATCATTTAACCTCCCTAAGACAGTGAAACATCCTTAAGTTGGAGTGTAAACCTACACTAACTACGTGCATTTATCCTGTTATCAAAGCCCCTCCGGAGTTTTTACACCCTCAGTGAGCGCATTGATATTGAGGGATGGATCTTCCTTGGGCATGGATCTTGTCCGAAGTTGAAGATATGGAGGGATGGATCGTCCCTGGACATGGGTCTTGTTCGAAGTTGAATATATGGAGTGATGGATCGCTCCTGGACATAGATCTTGTCGGAGTGTTGTATTCCGGAGATGGATCTTCTCCATGGGGCTGGATTGGCCTCTTTCCTCAGTACTGAGTGACTACGGTCACTAATGTTTATGCATATTCCGGGATGGATATTCCTTGGGCCTGAGAGCCATATACAATACTGAGTGGACTTCGGTGTGAGGGTTGTGAGCACTTTGTGCATTTCCACACTAGTTATATACACATATTGGCATGTAGAGATACTGGTCATACCTAACATATTTTGTTTCATTATCTGATAAACTGTGAACATGTCTAATTTCTGTACGCTGATTATTATAATTGTTGAGGTTTAGTCCGTCACTTCCTCTCAGCCCATAGTTTGGGTTCGTTACTTCTGAGTTGGTGTACTCACGTTACCCCCTGCACCTTGTGTGCAGATCCAGGTACATCGAGACCTGGTAGTGGTTGCTGAGCGGCTGTCAGAGTTTCTTTCGGAGTCGTCGAGGTAGCAGCTGGCGATCGCAACCTCGTCTTCTCCTTCTCTATCTTCCTGTCGCACTTTTATTATTTCAGACTATGTTGTCTATTTTGTATTTTGACATTCTTACATTGTAATAACTTATGACTCGGGGACACTAGATCTGGGGTTGGGTTTTACTTTGGCTTATGTTTCTTAATGATGATTAAACTTTCAAATGGATTATTATCGATACTTTCGCTTCTGAAATTATAGTTTTTCTGAAAATAGCTTTTAACAAAGGAAATGTGTGGCTTGCCTGATTTCACGATAGGGGGCATCACGACTGGGTAATTTTTGGGTCGTGACAAATAATAAGTAGATTCAAAGACAAGTAAGTCAACAAACTATAAGCATCATGGTAGAAAATAAAGTCAAGAGACATGTAAGTTAAAAATTAAAATCCACAGTTAGCGCTGTCTTTGCTTAGCAAGTACAACAGTGAGCAGTTTTCTCTAAATTAAGAATAGCAGTAAGCAATTTTGGAATTGATATCTGGTCCCAATTTTTAAGAATCTGAACTCCTTCCTTTCCAATTGCTATTGTTACACAATGACTCTTGAATGGACCTCGTGAATGTGCAAGAGATCATGCTGAAAGCATTTTCAGGAAATATGGAACAAATCTCTTAAGGTCCCTTTAAGTTATCTTGGCTACATATTCCATTACTACAAAGTTTAGGGTAAATGCATTATCTGACATGATCATCAGCTGACATAAAGTAGGAGTAATTTTTATTTATTTATGACATGATACCCCATACATGTTCTGTCCTCTTACCTAAATGAACTCTCATGAACTCTAATTTATTGCATCCTGTTATATACTGATCTATCCGCTTCTTCTATATCACTTTAGTTCTAGTATTACTTCTACATTTTAGCTAGCCAATACTTAAATACTACGTTGATCAGACTGCAACAACAGAAGGATACCTACAAGACTTTATATCACCCTTCCTACCATTAGAAAACTACTTAACATCTGCATGAATAATGAGGAATTCATGGTTTTCGTGGACCTCATATATTTTCTGATACAGATTTTACTCTGTCATCTTTCAGCTGTCTATACCAGTTTAGGGGGAATTTTTTTTGTTTTTTTACAAGTGCTATAAATTACAGGAAAACTTCTGCTTGAGATGACTGTTAGAAACACTTGAGTTTTCACTCATTTTTAAGGAGTTGAAAGCAGTTAAGCAGATTAGGTATTCCTCTCAATATGAAGAAAAAAGAAAATGAAATAAGAAACTGTAAATGCATTGCAGGACAGGTACATAAGATAATGCCTTTCCTTTTGTTGAGACTATTATTGAGCAAGCAGAGAGGAGAAAGAAACAGGAATTGTTGCTAATCCAGACATGAAGGTAGTCTCTCTCTCTTAAAAAGAAAATTCTGTAGTATGTACATCAGTAGCAAATCCAGAAATCCAGGGTGTAGCCGTATTATTCTCGTAGGGCATCTATAAAATAAAAAAACTGATTCAGCATCAGTTACATATTCTTATTTACACCAAAATATAAGTCATTTTGATCTTTTGGCTGGAGCTTGGCTTGTCTTCAAAACATCATGAGTTCCTTCCTTTCCAAATTGTCCATCAAATTAAATGCAAACAGGAATGGTATTCCACCACTTTGTTTGGTTATTTCTACTCATGCCTAATATGTTCCAGCTATATATTCAGTTGATCAAAGGGGTTGATAGGCGTGTGATCACGCTCAACTATGTCTAATAAAAGATTAAGCGGGCGTTACAAATATAATCTGAGTATTTAGCTCAGAGTCGAAACCCACAGGGAACTAACGTATCAAATGTTGTTAGACTATTAGATTCTCAATAATCAATTTCCCCAAAGGTTATGAATATCACTTTTTGGTATTTGTTTACTGCTACAGCTGAAGAAATTAAACAAACTAAAAGACAACTAATGTTTAGATGTAAACAAATGTGATAAAGGTCTAAGGTTATGGTTTCCCCCGTTGATGAAATCCCTTCTTGTATATTTCCTATAGTTTTGGTTTAGTTATCTCTATCAATCATGAACACTCAGGCTATCATAAATCTCTCTCAAGTAATTATGATAATCTACTAGACGCACTCTCTCAAGTTACGCTAGCTAAATTGTATTACAGTTCACTTTAGATTGCACCCAAGGTATCGTTATCTCTAATCCAACCTTTAAACCCTCGGTTATGGATCTCTCATATACTCCGGGAGTGATGTTGTTCAACAATTACCTAAATATGCACTCTCTCTCGAGTAGATACACACTAAATAGGAACAACTAATTGAGGGCCCTTCAATCAACTACAACAAGAACGTAGTTGAACAAATAGAGATTGAAAACCAAGCAAAACTATATTTAAGATAACAATAAGTTCATCCTCAACGGGTTCCACCAAAAACTTAGATTAAAGAAGTTAGCTACTCATGCTCAAAAACACGAAAAACTCAAAAGAAATCATAATTCTCAAAATAAAGGTAAAAGAAAGAAAATAGAAAAACTCTAATTGTTGTTTGTCTTCTCACACTTGATCTTGCCTCCTACTTGAGTCTAAAAACAAGCTTGGTAGTCTCTTGAGCGAGTCTATAATGTTTAAATAGGTTTAGGCTAATTATTTCCGTGTTTTGCACTTTGGTCCTCCAGTTTTTCTGACATTTCAGTGCTTGCCCGCGGCCGCGGCAGGAACGCGGTGCGACTGCGGTGAAAGACCACCATTCTGATTCTCGCTGCCTTGCCCACCGCGCTCTAGCTGCGGTCGACCGCAGTCGCGGTTGGCTCCTTCCCAGTATTTTTGCCTTTTTTCTTGTTCTTTTCTCACGGGTTCTTCTCGATTGGCCTGAAACTCACTTAATAGACTCCAAAACGCTCCAAAGTATCTCCCATCATAGATTATATCCTGCAAAGCGTAAAAACACTAATCAGAATATTTTGTTATCATTATTTGCACTTAAAATACACTAAAGTATGGTTCATTAAGGGTGAAAATATAGTCTAATTTACCTACTATCAACACCCCACACTTAAACTGTTGCTCGTCCTCAAGCAGCAAAACCACACTCTACAGGCCTAATCTTTTCAAACATTCCTTACGGTGTCACACCACAAATATTTTACAAGCATTGTACCTAGCCGTGTAACATCTATGACTCAAGCGACGACTCTCACATGCCATGCCATATTCTTACTTCCTCAAAGTACTCTACACAGAGGTCAAGACTTACCTTTTCGTCATAAATCGCATGCCCTCACATCACACAATCGAGAGTAGTTCCACAAGAGTAATATTAAGAACAATAGGAACTTAAAGTAGAAAGAATTCACTCACTCTCGGAAAGAACATTCATATGCCACAAAGATACACCATAGGCTTGCCCGTAGTGTTATACTCTACTAATCGAGTCCATTCAGTCTAAGATCAACTAGGTCTTTATTTGGTTGTAGTGTAGGCTAATGGACGGGTAGGATATATATAGATATAGTGACTAACCTCCCTAATCACTTTTAATACACTACTGTAGCTTTCAGCCCATTCTTATGTTTGGCCAGAATTTCCACCACTCTCCTTAGTTTACCCCAAAATTTTATTAGGTGCACTTTTTTCTTCGACTCACCACCCATCAAGGACTGTATTTATTCATTGTCCTTCTTTCTTCCTATTTTTTTTCTCTTTTTTCCCATTGGTGTTCATTCTTTTATGCTTCGTACCATTCTTCCTATTTCGTTGATTCCACTCAAAAACCAGACCACCACACCACACTTAGACTTATATATGTTCTTATAATTCAAGTGCTTATAGGAGGTATACGGTTCAAACAGTCAGGCTATTCAAACAATTGGGTATGGTTTATAATGTGGTAGCCAACAAAACAGGCTTATAAGCTCAAAGGGGTTAACTATGGTGAATTGCAATCAGGTGGATACATATTTATGTCGGGCTTAACAAAGAAATGCCTATATCACTTCTAAGACTGAACAAACTACTATTTCGCTTTGCACACACACAGGGCAAGTTCTAGGTATCAAATGTGGACTTAGAGTACAATGCAAAATACCTTACACACACATGGCACATAATTCACTCCAGATTGGTTTGTCAAAACAATCCACTGAGCATTCAAGTTAGTTACAACATGCAAAATTAAGGCATTTACAAGAGTCAAAAAATGAGCCTAAGCGTCCCTAGGGTCTTTGGTGTTCGGGTGTAACACACTAAGGGATGCATTTTTCCATTTAGCTCCTTGCCCAACAGAAACCTAACAACTAAAAAAAATAAAAATAAAACTAACTATACCCGGTTCAAGCTAAACCCTTGGAAGAGAACCGTGGTCAAAAGAAAAACTAAGGGGGAGTTACTACACTACCTAAAAAGAAAATAAAAAATATTTTTGGTGTTTTCTTTGGACTAACTTCCCTCAAGAACAGGTCCATCGCCGGGAAGAGTCCATTTTTTTTGTTCGACTCAATACCCTCAAGAGACCCATCGAAAGGTGTCCGTCTTCGGGCCAAATCAGCACTAGTCAAATAGAAACAAATTCAATTATCAACAACCAACAAAACTAAAACTATCAAACATATACAACAACAAAAATATCCCCCGCCCCACACTTAAAAAATTGGCATGTCCCCATGTCAACAAAAATAAAGCACAGTGAGGTAAGGATACTTCCCTGGTGTTCAGTCGTCATCAGAGACGGTGGCCGGGTCGAGGTGACAGGCGCGCCCTAACGCATGAAACCAGGACATTATCCGCTTCTCGAACTTGGCATTTTGGGTGGCCATAGCATCCATTCTGGCATTGAGGTTGTCCACCGAGGTTCGAAGGACAACCACATCGTCCTCCAAGGTAGACAATCGGGTGCTTCGCCGAGGTTGAGAGGGACCTGCTTCATCATGGGATTGCCTAGGTGGTGCAGCATCAGGTATAATTTCATCCTCGTCATCTACAGCAAGAGGGAACGGCTTCTCTTTGCCCATTGATATTTTGCTAGCTTTGAACGGGGCCTTCTTCGCCGGTTTTCCATCAAGGAGGCGATTTGCAGGGACCTTGGATATTCAGCACATCCTGGTGAATAGTGAAGGGAAATAGAACCCTTTCACTATCTCAGGCGATCGGATGAACATTTCATCATGGAGCACCTGGGCCACATCGAAGTCAAGCCGGTTGACAAAACACCAAACCATCACCGCACAAGTGGGATTGACATCAGTGGTATTGCTGGAGGGAAGCAGGTGGCTACAGATGATGGTGAACCAGCATTTGGTCTCCCAAGTGAAAGAATTGGAGTTCAGCGTGATGCCATGTTTTACCCATGTGGGCACCCCTCCCGCACAGATTGTCTACACAAGCATGGTCCAATTGACCTGTGGTTGCTGATGGAGTTGGTAGTGATCAATATCCCCAGAGAAGGCTGGAAGCCAGTATGCCCGGCGTATTGCCTCAAGTGACGCATTCACCTTGGTTCGTCGGACTATGACCACCCGGTTCTCATGTTCCGGGCAATTCGCATAGAATTCCCGAACCATTAAGATATTAGCCTCCTCAGGTTGTTCAAAGAAGATGTCTAATTGGCGTCTCCTTATTTCAGTGAATATCTCTGGGCATTCATACTGTAATGCGGCCCTGTCAATCGAAACTTCGTGGACCATTTTCCTGGTCGCTTTTGCCCCAAATCTATCTTCAGCATCCTTTGAAACAAAACCGGGTGGAGTCGAACTGGCTAGTGCTGGCCGGGGTTCTTCTTTTCCTTGACTGAGACATGGTACTTGTGACAACAAGGTTTATTATCAGAGAGTGATCAATTTGTGTGCCTATCGGGTGATCACTCATACTTCACCACCACGACGGTTACAATACCACATATTCGCTCAATGGGGCAATTTTACAAACACCAGGTGGGAATAATTCGTGACAAGTATATATTAGCTCTATATGGAACAAATCCTCCCCAATTTCAACCACAAACAAGTGCCAATGTCACTCCAACTAATTAGAATTTCTCCCACCATAGTCAATCGTTACACCAAGACATCCTAAATCAAAACCCAAAAAAACTCTAGCCTACATATGGTGGAGAATCACCTTTACAGCTATAATACAACAATGACTACAAGAAAACAGAAAAATAGGAAAAATAATTAAAAGAGGAGAGGGGCAGAGAGACTTACTTGAGCAGGGATGTGGATGAGAGCAGTGGGTGGATAGCAATGAGATTAGAGAGAGAGGTGATGTGAGTTTGGGGAAGTTTAGGGAGAAAATATGGGGAGGGAGGGGAGAGGCGTGAGGGTGTTAAGAGGGAGAGAGAAGAGGGAAATTAGGGATTGAGGTTTTAGAATAATGGGGAAAGTGGGTGAGGGTGGGTTAAGAGTGATTAGGTTTTAGAAGAATGGGAAAAAATAAAATAAAGAAAATAAAAAGAAATTTTAAAAAGCACATACCTGGGGCGGTAGAAGACTCGTCGCGGTCTCGCCGCGGTCGCGGTCCAGGTGAGGAAGTGAGATTCAGAAAGGACCTATTTCGCCGCGGTCCTGCCGCGGTTGCGCCGCGATCGCGGTGAGATTCAGAGAGTACCAGTTTTTACCGCGGTCGCGGTGACGGTCGTTCGTCAAAGTTCAGAAAATTGCATTTCTACCGCGGTTGTACCGCGGCCGCGTTGACTGGGGCTCGATTTTTGTTGTGTTTTCCTCACATGTTTACCTTACCAGAGTTGTTTTATGACCTTTTCTTCGCTCCACACACCTCCAAGCTTGTCTTCCCACTCGATAATAGGTTAGTCGTATGTACATCACCTACAACACACACAAAAGAGAAAACAACTAAAAATCATGGGTTGCCTCCCATGCAGTGCTTGATTTAACGTTGTGGCACGACGAATACAACAATAAATGGGTTGCCTCCCATGAAGCGCCTAATTTAACTTCGCGGCACGACGCAAAATGAGCTCATTTAAGGCTCGCTTAACCTTTGAGGTTCAAAACAATGCACCACAGACAACTCCTTTGTCTCATTCATCCCCACATATAGTTTTAATCTCTAACCTTGAAGGCGTTGGACCCATCTTCAGTAGCAATATCTACAGCACCAGAGGGAAACACTTCGACCACTCGAAATGGTCCAGACCATCGGGACTTGAGCTTACCCGAAAATAATCTCAATCTTGAATTATAGAGCAATACTTTATCTCCGGGTTTGAAGTTGCGGTCCACAATGTTTTTGTCGTGTAACCTCTTCATTATTTCTTTATACAGCCTCGAGCTTTCAAATGCTTGATACCTGAATTCTTCCAACTCATGCAGCTCAGTGACTCTACTTGCGCCCGTAACATCAAGATCCAGGTTCAATTGTTTCAGTGCCCACCAAGCTCGATGTTCTTGTTCTACTGGCAGGTGACAGGCCTTTCCAAAAACCAACTTGTACGGAGACATACCAATTGGCGTTTTGAATGCAGTTCTATAGGCCCAGAGTGCGTCATCAAGCTTTTTCACCCAATCAGTTCTTGTGGCGTTCACCATTTTTGTTAGCACACTCTTGATTTCTCGATTTGATATCTCAACCTACCCGTTTGTCTGAGGGTGATAAGGGGTTCCTACCTTGTGGCGCACATCATACTTAGCTAGCAGCTTGTCAAAGACACGATTGCAAAAGTGTGTGCCTCCGTCACTGATAATGGCCCTTGGTATCCCAAAACGGGTGAATATGTTTTTCTTCAAGAACCCCACCACCACTCTTGCATCATTGGTGGGGAGTGTTGTAGCTTCCACCCATTTGGATACGTAATCTACAACAACAAGTATGTACTTATTGCCATAGGAGCTGACAAAGGGACCCATGAAGTCAATCCCCCAAACATCAAACACCTTCACTTCTTGTATCGGGTTCATGGGAATCTCATGACGACGGGATATGTTCCCCGTACTTTGACACTCATTACATCCCTTCACCCATTGGTGAGCATCTTTGAACACAGTTGGCCAGTAGAAGCCGACCTCTAACACCTTAGCTGAGGTTCGAACTCCTCCAAAATGTCCTCCATACGCTGATGTGTGACAAGCCTGCAAAATAGAAAATTGCTCTATCTCGGGGACACACCTCTGGATCATATTATCAATACAAATTCTAAACAAGTGAGGTTCATCCCAATAGTAATTGTGTCAATCACGATAAAACCTTTTCTTTTGGACAGATTAGAGTTCATAAGGTTCAATACCACTTGCCAGGTAGTTTGCAATGTCTGCATACCATGGCACATCCCCTATGCTCGTGGCGAGTAACTGCTCGTCTGGAAAGGTTTCCAGAATATCCTTTGCTTCTACTGCATTCTCCGCACCTTCAAGTCACGACAGGTGGTCAACGACTTGATTCTCCGTGCCCTTGCGGTCACGACATCTCTAAATCAAATTCTTGCAGCAGCAGCACCTAACGAATTAGGCGCGGCTTGGATTCTTTCTTCTCAATCAAATATCTGATGGCTGCATGATCAGTGTACACAATCACCTTCGACCCGATCAAGTATGATCTGAACTTGTCAAAGGCGAACACTGCTGCCAACATCTCCTTTTCGGTCACCGTGTAGTTTAGCTGAGCTCCACTCAATGTCCTACTTGCGTAGTAGATTGGGTACATTATCTTATCTTTGCGCTGACCTAACACGGCTCCCACTACGTAGTCACTGTCATCGCACATGAGTTCAAACGGTTGCTCCCAGTCAAGGGCAACAATTATCGGTGTCGTGACTAGCCGCTTTTTCAGCTCCTCAAAAGCCACCCTGCAATCATTAGAAAACACAAAGGGGTTATCTTTTTCAAGAAACTTACATAGAGGGTTGGCTATCTTGGAGAAATCTTTGATGAATCGCCGATAGAACCCGGCATGCCCAAGGAAGCTACGTATAGCTTTGACCGACGTGGGTTGTGGAAGCTTTTAAATCACATCTACTTTAGTACGGTCCACCTCAATTCCTTTGCTCGACACCAAGTGCCCCAAGACGATCCCTTCTTGCACCATGAAATGGAACTTCTCCCAGTTAAGCACAAGATCCGTCTCAATGCACCTCTTTAGCACACAGGTTAGATTTTCTAGGCACTCATCAAATGAATTTCCCACCACTAAGAAATCATCCATGAATACCTCCATGATATCTTCAACCATGTCTGTGAATATGGCCATCATACACCTTTGAAATGTGGCAGGTGCATTGCAGAAGCCGAATGGCATCCTTCTGAAGGCAAATATCCCATAGGGACATGTAAAGGAGGTCTTTTCCCTGTCTTCTGGGGCGATGGAAATTTGGTTGTACCCCGAGTACCCATCCAGGAAACAAAAGTGAGACCTCCCTGCCAGCTTGTCGAGCATTTGATCGATGAAGGGAAGTGGGAAGTGATCTTTCTGGGTGGCAAGATTTAGCTTTCTGTAATCCATGCAAATTCTCCAGCCAGTGACTGTTCTTGTCGATATCAACTCATTATTGTCATTCTTCACAACCGTCATGCCACCCTTTTTTGGAACACATTGCACTGGGCTAACCCAGTTGCTGTGAGATATGGGGAAAATGATTCCCGCATCTAACCACTTGATAATTTCTTTCTTCACCACTTCCTTCATGTTTGGGTTCAACCGCCTTTGGTGTTCCCTAGAAGGCTTGTGTCCATCTTCCAAGCGAATCTTGTGCATACAGTATGCCGAGATGATCCCTTTGATGTCTGTCATGGTCCATCCAATGGCAGTCTTGCATTCAGTGAGTACCTGCAACAACTGATTTGCCTGCACATCTAGCAAACTTGATGAGATAATAATAGGTAAAGTAGAGTTAGGTCCAAGAAACGCGTACCTGAGATGGGTTGGCAGTGGTTTCAACTCCAGTTTGGGTGGTTCTTCCACATATGGTTTGGCTGGCGGGCTCTCTCTTTTCTCTAGGTTTAATGGCTCAAACTCGAGAGCCCTCGGCCAGGCCCCTTTTCCTTCAAGTTCTAACACCCATTCTGCCAATTCTTCCCCATTTACCTCCTCCAAATTCATCAAACATGCAGCAAGGGGGTTTTCAATAGTTAATGACTCATCATCTTCCTCCACTATCACATCCACAGCATCAATGAGAGAACAATTGGCGAACTCACTCGGTCGCCTCATGGATTTATGCACATTGAATGTGATTTCTTCATCGTTTAGACTCATCTTGAGCTCCCCAGTTTCACAATCAGTGAGGGTTCTGCCTGTGGCCAAGAATGGACTTCCCAAAATTATGGGAATCTCCTCATCCACTCTATAATCCAGTATCACAAAATCAGCAAGGAACACAAACTTCCCCACTTGCACCAAAACATCATCCAGAATGCTTGACGGTCTCTTTACCATCCTGTCAGCCAGCTGCAATAACATAGAAGTTGGTCTGGCTCTACCAATCCCGAGTCTCTTGTAAATGGCCAGGGGCATGAGATTAATACTGTCCCCCAAATCACACAGTGCTTTGGCAAAAGCAAAACTGCCAATGATGCAGGGAATTGTAAAACTCCCTGGGTCAGATAACTTCTCTGCAATTGGTCGTATCACTACAACACTGCAAGTCTAAGTAAGAGTCACAGTTGCCAAGTCTTGGAAATCAAATTTTCGGGACATCAAGTCCTTAATCATCTTCGCATAGCCAGGCATCTCATTCAGAGCATCAATTAGAGGAATGTTTACATGTATCTGTTTCAGCATATCCAAGAACTTTTTGTACTGTTCATCCTTTTGGTATTTGGCCAGCCTCTGAGGGAATGGAGCTGGCGGTCTTTTTTCCCAGTGATTTGGGACTTTTCTTTCTCAGCCACCACCTCAACTACCGGCTTCTGGGCTATCTCCACTTCTTTTTCAGCCTCACTCTGCGCACTGGATTCTCCTTCAGCAGGTTACACGGTTACCTTGGTCAGGTTTGTTGAATCATCAAGTTTAATCGGCACTGGTACCAGTGTCTCGGCTTGTCTGCTTTCACGAGCTATCTCCTGTTTCAGGTCTAAGTCCTTTCCATTGCAGAGACTCACTGCCATCAGCTGCTTCAGCCCCTGGTCCTTAGGATTTACCTGAGTGTCTGCAGGCAAAGTCCTAGAGGACGATTATTCAAAGACATTGATATCTGGCCCATCTGCACTTCAATATTTTTAATAGTTAATTTGTGTGCATCTACTCTCTCACTGATTCTGGCAGTTGACCTAATCACCTATTGCATCATCGCTTCAAGTCTAGAAAACCCATCTTCTTGTCTCCCCCCATGTTGTTGCGGGGGGGGGGGGATGATACGCTTGTTGTTGAATTTGATTGTTAAACCCTTGTGGCCTTTGGTAAGGTGCCACATTACCATGAGGTCTCATGGAACCCATGTTTCCACTCTTATGCTTTTGATGAGGTGGTCTGTACGGTTAAGCTTGTTGACCCCAATTCTTTCCACGCTGTCTCTGGCCTCCATAGTTTGACACGTAATTCATATTCTCTGAGTAGTGAGGATGATCGAAATCTGCATTCCACTGATTACTAATAGGTTGACTAATGCAACATGTGCATAAGCCCCCATTGGTAGTATCCACAATATGAACTTGTTGCTTTTGCCCCGACTCCTATACCTTCTTCGTAAGTATGCTCATCTGTGTCATTAAAGTAGCCATATTTTCAGCAATAGAGTTGGACGGATCTAATGGAACCGAGTGAACCACTAGGGTAATAGGTGCACTCATGGTTGTCCATCCTGAATTTTGTGCCATTTTATCAAGTAGGATTTGGCTCTCTCTCCAAGTTTTGCTCAGGAATGCTCCACCAGCTGAAGCATCAACATTAGCTTTCACACCATCAGCCAAACCCATATAAAATTGCTGCCTCAACATCTGTTCCGGAATACCATGGTGAGGACAGACTACCATCATCCCTTTAAACCGTTCCCATGTCTCTTGCAGTGTCTCCATAGGCTTCTGCCCGAAGCTCAATATCTCATCAATTTGTTGCGCTGTCTTGATCGGTGGATTGAATTTATTAAAGAACTGCTTGACAAACTCCTCCCACGTAGTAATAGAATTGATAGGGAGCGAGTTGAGCCAAGTCTGGGCTACTCCTGTCACTATGAACGGAAACAACAATAGTCTTATTGCCTCCAAAGTGACGTTTGGTTGCCTCTGAGTCTTGCAGATTGACAGGAAGTTCTTCAAATGGTGCTGGGGAACCTCAATGTATGACCCCGAAATTAGCCCCTTATTCTGCAACAAGTACAACATATTATTTGTGATTTGGAAGGACTCAGCTTCTATCTGAGGGACCATGATCGCAGTGGCTAAATTCTCCGTTGTGGGTTGTGCCCAGTCTTATAAAGGCGCCTCAGGTGCAATGGGCACCACAGGTGCCGCAATCTGTCCGGCTGGGTAAACCACATCTTCCCCATTATTATTGTTGTTCCTGTCATTCAGATCTGCCATGTCTATTTCAATGTGTTCAATGAGTGGTTGTTGCTTGATTTTTGGCCCTATTCAAGGCCTTGAAAACTTTTTCGGGGTCTGGTAAGGCGTCAAATACTTCACCAGTTCTCGATAAGTTTCTAGGTATGCACCTGTACAACCGATTCAACAAACGTTAGAAATTCAATATATGAATGAAATCAAAGAAAATTGACTACACTTAAGAATTTTGTATTTTTCCACCAACTACAATTGATAATACCATTAATTCCCCGGCAACGGTGCCAAAATATGATCACGCTCAACTATGTATAATAAAAGACTAAACGGGCGTTGCAAATATAATCTGAGTATTTAGCCTAGAGTCGAATCCCACATGGAACTAACGTATCAAATGTTGTTGTTAGACTACTAGATTTTTAATAATCAATTTCCCCAAAGGTTATGAATATCACTTTTTGGTATTTTTTTACTGCTACAGCTGAAGAAATTAAACAAACTAAAAGACAACTAATGTTTAGATGTAAACAAATGTGATAAAGGTCTAAGGTTATGGTTTCCCCCGTTGATGAAATCCCTTCTTGTATATTTTCTATAGTTTTGGTTTAGTTATCTCTATCAATCATGTACACTCAGGCTATCATAAATCTCTCTCAATTAATTATGATAATCTACTAGACGCACTCTCTCAAGTTACGCTAGCTAAATTGCATTACAGTTCACTTTAGATTGCACCCAAGGTATCGTTATCTCTAATCCAACCTTTAAACCCTCGGTTATGGATCTCTCCTATACTCTGGGAGTGATGTTGTTCAACAATTACCTAAATATGCACTCTCTCTCGAGTAGATATACACTAAATAGGAACAACTAATTGAGGTCCCTTCAATCAACTACAACAAGAACGTAGTTGAACAAATAGAGATTGAAAACAAGCAAAACTATATTTAAGATAAAAATAAGTTCATCTTCAACGGGTTCCACCAAAACCTTAGATTAAAGAAGTTAGCTACTCATGCTCAAAAACATGAAAAACTCAAAAGAAATCATAATTCTCAAAATAAAGGTAAAAGAAAGAGAACAGAAAAACTCTAATTGTTGCTTGTCTTCTAACACTTGCTCTTGCCTCCTACTTGAGTCTAAAAACAAGCTTGGTAGTCTCTTGGGCGAGTCTATAATGTTTAAATAGGTTTAGGCTAATTATTCTCGTATTTTGCACTTTGGTCCTCTAGTCTTTCTGACTTTTTAGTGCTCGCCCGCGGCCGCAGCAGGAACGCGGCGCAACCGTGGTGAAATACCACCATTCTGATTCTCGCTACCTTGCCCACCGCGCTCCAGCCGCGGTCGCGGTGGTCTCCTTCCCAGTAATTTCGCCTTTTTTTTTATTTTCTCACGGGTTCTTCTCGATTGGCCTGAAACTCACTTAATTGACTCCAAAACGCTCAAAAGTATCTCCCATCATAGATTACATCCTGCAAATCATAAAAACACTAATCAAAGCATTTTGTTATCCTTATTTGCACTTAAAACACACTAAAGTATGGTTCATTAAGGGTAAAAATATAGTCTAATTTACCTGCTATCAGTGTGGCCCGTTGAAGTCCCACTATATTTAGAGACAAGTGCTACAACTGGTTAGTCATAACAGACAGGGGCGGACCCAATTGGAGTCAAGAGGGTTCAAATGAACCCGCTTCGTCAAAAAATAACACAGTATATATATATGTATATCTTCTCTTTCTCCGAAGATATGTAGTTATAAAATAAAATTTTGAACCCACATAAATGAAGGAAAGTGGTCAGCCCAATGGTGAAGTGGGTTCAAATTTTTAGAAGGGTCTTGAGTTCGAAAACAACCAGCAACATTATGCGCAAGTACTATTCTTTTCCTACTCAGATTTACACAAATCCGTTTTATATATATATACAATTGGAGAAAGAGAACTACACCGTTTTACTTCTTTGCCTTAATTAGTTTGTCATTAGTTTTTTTATTATTAATCTAGAATTATTATTACTTTTTTGAACAACTTGTGACTTTCAGTAAATAAATTGACTGTCTTCTTAGTTAATTAGTTTATGTTGAGTCATCAAAATTCTATTCCATTTACTTTTTTCGCAAATGCCCATCAATTTGTGTTTAATATTATTCTTAGGGACTTGAATTGTTCTTTACCAATTAGTCTAAGTTTTAATTTTGTTACAAGAAAAGTATCATGATGTTAGTTAAATTTGAGTTTAGTTTAATTCTTGTTTGTGATGCTTTAAGTCTAAATATTTTATAAAAGCATTGTTCTAATTTAAATTTTTAATTTGATAATAAAATTTTAAAATTTGATGAAGAGATTTTACTCTCCAGTGTCTTTCAAGTTGCCACAATCAAGCTCATACTCTCAAATTTCTCCTCTCCTGGAAGAAATTTTGAACCACTTAAAATAACAACCTCATTCCTCTAAAAAAATAAAGGCAACGAGTACATCTGAAATCTTTAAAGACTGATCCAAAAGAAAAAAATATCCATTATGGACTATCATCCAAGTGAGCTTGACGAGAATAGAACAACAACCTCCGAAAAAGTCCTTACCAATCCCGAAACCATAAATTTCCTCGAAGAACGTACTTTTATAATGTATTTTAATTTTTAATATATATTAATAACAATTTATTTTGTTGAGTTCTTGGTATATTCCTTCTTCACATGTTGAACCTGCTTGATAAAAATCCTCGGTCTGCCACTGATAATAGATGGTTAGTAGATACTGACCTGACCTTTCTCCACATAGAGAGCACCTCGTAAATAACGGAATGCCTACATCAAGGTAGTTTCAAATACTACTACGTATCAATTTTCTTCCATTGCATTATTGCTCTGCTATAACGGACAACCTGAAAGGTCCATCAGAATTGCCACTAGTGCATTTGCCTACTTTCTTTTTTTACAAAGATATCCTGATTGGAGGAGAGTAATATGTATTATCTTAGCCCAAACTCATAATACCCAAACCCAATTATAGATCGGATACTATGGATTACAAGGTACACTACGCTTCATTCTCTGCCATCATTTCCATAAGGTAAATGTTAATTCAACATGTTTTTTCTTATTTACAGGTTGTTGCTATAAATAATTGCAATGGGTAATTTGGTGGTAAGATATTAGAAAGTTGAATATTAAACTAAGTTTGATAAAATTCTCTGTGCTATCTGGCTATTAGAAAATCGTTTTATAACAAAGAACATACTTTCAATTTAACGGGAAGATTGCAGCATATACCTCAGTTTGAACTAATGTTCAATCCAAGGGAGTCTAAAGTCTAAAATATAAGAAGCAATATAGTTTCTGATATCAACAATTCGAATTTGCACCGATACAATTGCAAGTTAAATTAATTCAAGCCTAAAAAGCAGAGCAGCTCCCAAAACCCTAACGAATGTGAACTGAAATCTAACTTAGAAAACGAAGAAACAGTAAATAAAATTGAAATACACTTACTTTATACTACGATGGATAAATTAGGAATTTCTAGCTTCTTTACTTCTCGATGTTCGTGTTCTTGCTGAGACTGGAGTGAGACAGAGGGTTTTGGGAAAATTTTATTCTTAAAACTCCAAACAAAACTACTTCATGAATCCCAAACGAGATTCATGGAAGAAGAAGGCAAGCAGAAAGAAGAGAGCATGGAAGGCGGAATAAAAGTGAAAATCACGGAAAGAAGAGAGTAAAATTGGGAAAGGCGGAAGTTTCTAAACAGATTGGGAAAAAAGGAGGGAATGCGAAATAAATTATCCGCTATTATTTTAGGTTTGCGGAGGTTTTAGACCCCCGTAAATTGTATAATTTTATGGGACTAATATATTACCACAAAATTATGCAAATTACGGAGGTTACTTATAACCTCCGCAATTTACCCGTTTTTTATAGTGGGCGCGGTAGTGTAAATTTCTTAGAGTAAAATTGTTTCGTCTTCTTTTGACATCCAAACTTGTTACATGGCCTCCGAACACGATCTCGACTTAATTTACGGGGCTTTTACTCAGACTTCAAAGCTCCAAATTGATCGATTTAGCTCCAAATTAACTTTTAAACTCGGAATCACTTCCTGCAAGGCATAAAACACGTACTAAGTGTAATTCACTATCATTTAAGATCAAACACACGTAAAATGCAGTAATTAGAGTGCAATACTATGGCTAAAACACGAGTTTCTAGCCTAGCATCAACACCCCACACTTAGACCATCGCTCGTCCTCGAGCAATTAAACTACACTTCACCTAGGGATGACCTTTTCATCAAACAACCTCCCTAACACATCATGCCAAGAATATTTAAAGTAGATTGAGCACCATATCATAACATCCCATCCTCAAGACTCGACTCAGAAGTACCACGCCTTCTTCATAACCTGCTAACTTTCTCTAACACAGATGTCAACGTCGTTACCTTACCTTCGAAAATCATGTGCCCTCACGCAAACAATAGAGAACATTTCCACTTACAATATCGTTTAAGAATAATTAGGAACTCAATATAGAAAGAATTAACTCACTCTCAGAATCAAAGTTCATGTGCAACAGAATACATACCATAGGCTTGCCCGTAGTGTATTACTCTACTAATTGATCTCATTCAGTCAAAGATCAAGTAGGACTTTAATTGATTGTAATGTAGGCTGCGAGACGGGTAGGATACATATAGATATAGTGGCTACACCTCCCTAATCACTTTAATACATACACTTCAACATTTAAAACCCCATACTTTTGTCAAACCATAACTCCACATTCACATTAATATACATTAACTCCCTATTTCTTTAAGCACAATTACATCAAGAGTCACCACTTATCGAGGTATATTTACACTACAATACAACTTTTTTCTTTCTTTTTCAATTCAAGTAGCTCTTACTTTTTCAAAATAGTGCACCTTTCTCCTTATTTCATTAGTTCTACTCAAAAGCCAAACCAACCTCCACTTTAACTTTTAAAAAGTTCAAAACAATTCAAGCGCTCATGTGAGATGAAAATGTTCAAGTAGATGGTTAATTCAAACAATTGGGTAAGACTTGTAATATGGTTGCCAAAGAAACAGAATTACAGGCTCGAAGGGGTTAACTAAGATACATAACAATTAGGCGGGTAAAATATATAACTGGTTCAACATAGAAACGCCTATATCACTTCCGAGACTGAACAAAACTACTATTTCACTTTGCAAACACACGGGGCAAGTTCTAGACATAAAATGTAATGCACAGAATATCAGAAAAACCTCACTCACACATTGTCACATAACTAACTTAGGATTACATCTTTCCCAATTCTCTAGTCAAAGTAGTTAAGCAAAGTTATAATCACATAATTTAAGGCACTTATTTAAGAGTCAAGAATTGAACCTAGGTGTCACAACTAAGGCACTTACCACTCTCAAGGCCATATGCAGTCAAGGAAAATTGATTCTTTAAATTAGCATTGTGACTCAAAATTCTTTATTCCTATAAAATAAAAAGACTTAACTACACCCGGTTCAAGAAAAACCCTTGGAAAAGAAATGTGGCACAAAGAAAAACCAAGGGAGAATTGTTACATTACCTAAAAAGAAAAAATATATATAAAATACTTCAAATAAAAGAAATATATATATATATATATATTTTTGAATTTTCAAAAAAAGTTCTCTCTTTTTTTTCCATATCTTTCGACTTCATCTCCCTCAAGAAACCAGTCAACGAAATGCATTGTCGGGAAGAGTCGAAACTAAACATTTAATTACTAACTATTACAGGTCGATATAATTCAGAATTATAGTTTACATACCATATTGTCTATGAAAGCAAGAAACAAATCAAACAACAACAACTTGTAAATAGAAATAAAACAAGTACAAATACAAATCCAATCAAATAGGAGCACCCCACCCCACACTTAAGAAATTTCGTTGTCCCCAATGCAAAACAATAAAATTAAGAGTGAAACGGTGACTTCCCTGAGGCTCGGGACCTAATCATCAGCACCCTCGAAGGTGCGCAAATACTCCTCATCATCATAGGGAACAAAGTTCACATCCTCATCTGGTGGCAACTGTCCTCCTCTTGCCAATCCCAACTACTGTTGAGTGACAGGAGAATGGGGATGATCTTGCTGCAACTCCTCCAAGTTGGTCTCCCCCTTTCAGAGAGAAGGCGCAAGTCAGCAAATAGAAGCTGCAGTGTCTCCTCAACACGAACAAGCCTCTGGTCCGAATTAACAACAGCAGCAGCAGGATCTATCATTGACGTGACATCATAGGCCCTGATAGGATATGTTACTAGGATGGTCCGGTCAGAGTGAAACTCCTTCTCTACAAGGTGAGCCCACAATAACCAAGTGATCATAATCGGGTAGTGTAGGCGGCGGTCCCCAAGTGGTATCACTTTAGCCATGTACGATATCATGATTTTACCAAGATCCAACTTCATTTGTGTCAACAAGGAATACATCAAACACACTTTCAGCCATGGGACATCAGTGTCACTTTGAGTAGGCATGATTTTGGCATTAATTAACCTCAAAACAACCCTGACCGGACGCTGGAATGTTCCCTTGTTCATCTCCTTGTGGAATTCATTCACATCCCGCGTCCATGCGGCAGAAGAGTCAACGCCACAAAGTTGTCGACGGATAGCCGGATAGTCTCGACGACCGAGAAACCTCTAAAAGAGATTGTGGGAATTCTCCGTGAAGCCCATAATCTGATTGATCGCTTTGGAAGGGAATGGAATCACTTTACCTCGTACCCGCACTTCGTACACAGCATCCAGGCTGGCCTCAGGTTTCCAATTGGCATAAAATTCCTTGACCAGGTTCACATTCACCGCATCACCTGGACGGGACAGACTGTCAAAACCCAAATCCCAAATGTTGTTGTATATCTCACTATATTTGCGGGCTAACTTCCCATCATCAATAGCAACCTTAGGCTCTAGGTTCATCGCAGGGACAAACGTTTGGAACCAATGTCGAGCATGGGCTGGGACAACCCGAATACCATATTTACACTCTGGCACCACATCCACATCAGGATCAATGCGCTCCTCTTCATCCCCCACTGGGGCGGGGGAGGTTCCAACCTACCTCCTCAAAGGATACTCGAGGCAACCTCGGAAGAACTTGTATTAGAATGTTTGCTTGGGCGGCGAGACATTGTACCTGCACAAGACGAACAATGTTAGCCACAATACGTAAAACAAAGCAAGATCAAACGGGGTAACCACCCCACACTTATGTTATTGGCATGTTCACAAGTAAAATATATATCGGAGACTCAGACTACCCCATTGAAAGTACGCCACAAGCAATCAGCAGCCCACTCAACCACCAACACAATATTCCAACACATAACCAAGGATAACACTAGTGTAAGAGGCAAAATTAAGAAGTTAAACTAGTAATCACGAAAAAAAAACAAAGAAAACAAGAATTTAGTCTAATTCACTACTAACAAATTAAGATACAATACAACACTACACAAGCACAATAGCATGAATCGGATACCTCATTTGGCACCTAGCAACACATGAGCATGGGATGGTCACTCAATTGGAACTTGAGACTAACAAGTTAAAGTTTCACAGCATAAAACATGGCATCCCACTCCACACTTATCATCAAGCATTATATCCCACAAAGCATTTTGTTTCTCAATTCGCAACACTACACAATTTTATAGTGACATTTCAACAAACACATTATAGGCATATCTTGCACCTTTTTATTGTCAATTCAAATTAGGGTAGACTCACCATACAACCAAAGAATATTCACCTCACACCACAACCACAACATCACTACATATTCACAATAACCCCAAGTTTATAATTGTTTTTAGCAACTTCACTAATTTTTGGCTACTAGTTATTCGAAACGTGCATTGCATGCTGTATCCATGTAAACTATTGTAAATTTATATACAACAAATTTAGGAATAAAGAAACAAGAAAGGGAACACAAAATAAAGAAGGAATTTGATAGAACTACGAAGTGTATCCATTTCTATTTATTGTAAATAATTGTTTGTGTTATCATTTTTTTATCATGTATTAATGCATCAATATCTTTGTTCTTCCATATTCATGTTACCAAATCCTCTCTAATATAATATGCATTTAGTTAACTGGATTTTCCTACTCAGGCGAGATCTTTATATTTCTTGTTTCAGATTTGGATGATATGATCTTAACTTTCTTGATCTCTATCTAATAGAATGCACGGTATGTTACATTAGATAAGTAAGACCAGGGATTGGTACAAACATCAATACATCACACTAAAAAATTATAGTGAGATGTGATCAATCAATTCCCAAGGCAAAGATGGTAGCGTTGGATTGATTTTAATTCAACTTGTAGCTCTATTTCTTGTCTTTTATTACAAGTGAAGTAGTAATTCATTGTTGTAGACACGTAAATGTGTGTCATAATATGCAAACCCACATTTGATCCTTAACTATTAAGACTATGAGTGAAGAGAACAAGAAAAAAAAGAAAATGAATTTCTAACACCACTTGTATACGTGGAAAATAATAGGAATGGCAGAAGTAGAGGGATTAAGAGTGTTGGTGAAAAGGCCATGGCACTTTCTATACGCATGGACTTGACTTCCACCACGCATATTTTCACTTTATACGCTGGAACAACTCATTGTGATTGACTACCAAAGAAAATAAAAGATAAAATTAAGGTTTAGTCATTTCCATAGATTTTTCAGAATGTAAATGTCTTGAAATCTAGGAAAATCAAACTTGAGAGACAATGATATAACAAAGTATGAGAATTATGAAAATTTACTATGAAAGATGTGATACACGAAAAGGAATTCCAAGAAGTTAATTAATTCTTGAATTTGGAAAGTGTAACACATGGATAAGAATTTGAGAAGTACTCGGCTCTAAAAAAAAATATAACGTTAACTAAATGCAATATGTACATAATAAGTTATTTGAAAATTCTATTCATACTTGAGATCTCAAGAGAAACTTTATAGTTAACTTGTTGTAAGGTTGAAGGGATAATTTTGTTATTAAAGGGTTACTTCTCTCCTCAAACCTTTTTACGCCTCCATTCCTTATGTTGTGGCTTCCTCTCATTTGAGAAAAATTAAATGGAAAAGGACGACGTGTAATTTTGAAAGAGACTGATAGTAATCGATGGCAACTCCAGTCTCCGAATACGGAAAGGTGTGACTGTCAATGATAACCGTTGCAATTTATTTTTTTCTTCTTCTTTTGTGTTTGTTTTAAATTTTAGGTTATTGAAAAGGGTAATTTAGTCATTTGATTTTTTAGTTTAGGGATTCATGCCTTTATAGTAGTATAGAAAGATAGATAAGGGTATCCCCTACCAAGCTTCAACGTAAATTAATTCCACATCATCAAAACACATCAAAAATCTTCCATAATCGCTAGAACAATGAACACTCCATAAGTTAAGTACCATTTTCGACCATAATAAGCAAAGAAAATAACAAATTGTACGACTAAAATTACTTAGGGTTAAGTTCACAATAAACTAAAATTACTTAACTACTACAATCAACTACTAAAAGAAAAGAGATTGGATGAGAGAAATACTAACCTTGAAGATGAATAGAGGGGATTGGAGGGGTGTGTGTGGAAGGAGTTTGAGAAGAAAGAGAATGGGGGAATTAGGGAGTGTTAGAGAGGGAGAGTTCACGGCAGAATGAAAGAAAAAGGTGGGGGTGTTTTTGATTAAAAGACTAAAAACATATTTCTTTTTAAATTACTTTGCACTGCCGCGTCGCAGGGCGCGGCACGGTAGTGTATTTTATCAGAGGGGTCATTTTTATTTTATCCTGAGAGACATTTGGCCTGACACGGCTCATGGCGCGATGCCCCATGCAGTGCGGTGGGCCATTTTTAACAAAGTCAAACTCGTTTTCGATATTTAACTCACGGGTTGCACCCCAACTCTATTATGTACTTATTTTATGTCCAATTCATGCTTGTACCTGCACAACCAAGTCTCACAATTCCTAAACTCTAATAATCCTAAACTACCATCATCTAAACTATTCTAAACAAAACAAAACAAAAATAAAAAGTTAGAAGCATAAAAAATTAAACATATTGGGTTGCCTCCCAACAAGCGCCTGATTTAACGTCGCGTCCACCGAGGTCTTGTGACGTGCAATGTCACCACCCCAATAATGTTTTACTCTCTGCCCATTTACTACTAAGGTACCACTTGAGCTTGTATCACGCAATTTCACCGCTCCATGAGGCCTCACACTTACCACAACAAAAGGACCTGCCCATCGAGAATTAAGCTTTCCGAGGAAAATCTTCAACCTCGAATTAAACAAGAGATCTTCTGACGTGGCTCAAACTCACGATGTTGGATGTGCTTGTCATGCCACCTCGTGGTCTTTTCTTTATACAATTTGGCATTTTCATACGCTTGCAATCTAAACTCATCAAGCTCGTTGAGTTTTAGTAACCTCTTTTCACCGGCTAAGTCCATATCCATAATTAGCTTTTTAATCGCCCAATCAGCTTTGTGTTCAAGTTCAACGGGCAAGAGATGACTTCCCATAAACAAACCTGTACGGAGAAGTACCTATGGGGGTCTTGTATTCACTTCGATATGCCCATAATGTGTCATCCAGCTTCCCCGCCTTGTCCTTTCTATTTCCACTTACTGTTTTCTCCAGAATCGGCTTTACTTCTCTATTTGACACTTTCACTTGACCACTCGTTTGGGGATCATAGGCAGTGGAAACCTTGTGCTTAACTCCATTCTTCGCTAGAACATTATTCAACAATTTGTTGCAGAAGTGAGTTCCTCCTTCGGTTATCAACACTCTTGGAGTCCCAAATCGTGTGAGGATGTGCTTCTTTACAAAGTTTACCACTACCTTTACGTCATTAGTAGGAAGAGAAATGGCCTCCACCCAATTAGAAACATAGTCAACCGCTACCAAAATGTACGTGTGACCATTAGAGTATGGAAACGGTCCCATGAAATCAATCCCCCAAACATCAAAAAGCTCTTCTGCCAGAATATTTTACAAAGGAATCTCGTGCTTCTTCGTGATTGTTCCGGTTCTTTGGCACCTGTCACACTTTTTAACAAAGGCATGTGCATCCTTAAACAATTTCAGCCAATAGATACCTGATTGTAGCATTTTTGAGCGGTTCTATCCCCACCATGATAACCTTCGTATGGCGAAGCATGATAGTCATGCAATATTGCATTCATCTCTTCCTCAGGGACACACCTTCGTACCAACTGATCTGCACACTGCCTATATAGAAATGGCTTATCCCACATGTAGAGCCGCACATTATGTAGGAACCTTCTTCTATTATCGGGTGTCAATTCTGGTGGCGTCACCCCGCTTGCAATAAAATTCACATAATCTGCATACCATAGGGCTTCACTTAAGGTACCTGCTAATAAATGCTCATCGGGAAATGTTTCTTTGATTGACCCTCTTTTAGCTACATGGCTCCGATTTTCTAATCTGGACAAGTGATCAACCACTTGATTCTTTGTCCCTTTTTTTATCTCGGATCTTTAAGTCAAATTCTTGGAAGAGGAGGACCCAACGAATCACCCTCGGCTTGGTGTCTTTCTTTTCAAACAAGTATCTTATGGATGAATGATCTGTGTAGATGATGACTTTGGTTCCCACTATATAGGATCTGAACTTGTCAAATGCCCGTACCACATCAAGCAACTCTTGTTCAGTAACTATGTAATTCATCTAGGTTGGATTCAGAGTTTTGCTCACATAATAAATGGAGTGAAAGATGTTATCCCTCATTTTCCCCCAAACAGCTCAGATTTCTATGTCACTTGCATCGCACATCAACTCAAATGGTTGCGCCTAATATAGGGAAATGATAATTGGTGCAGTCACCAACCTTCCCTTCAGCTCCTCAAATGCTTTCAGACAGGCATCATCAAACTTGAAGGGGACATCTTTCTCAAGAATCCTGCACAAAGGAGAAGAAGTTTTCAATAAATCTCTAATGAAACGACAATAAAAACTTGCATGGCCTAAGAAACTGTGAATGCCTTTGACGGATGTCGGTGGGGGCAATGTTTCAATTGCTTCCACCTTTGCTTTGTCCACCTGCAAACCATTTTTGGACACTTTGTGCCCCAAGACAATACCTTCACGCACCATGAAATGACATTTTCCCCAGTTTAGTACCAAGTTCGTCTCTTCACACCTAGCAAGAACTTTATCAAGGTTCATTAAACAATTATCAAAAGAACACCCAAAAAAGGAAAAAATCATCCATGAACACTTCTACGAACCTTTCAACCATGTTAGTAAAAATAGCTATCATACACCTTTGAAAAGTCGCAGACGCAAGTCGCATGAACACATACATGCCATATGGACACGTAAATGTAGTTTTATCTTGGTCCTTTGGGGATATAAAAATCTAATTATACCCCGAATAACCATCTAGGAAACAGTAGTATTCCTGGCCAGCTAATCTATCAAGCATTTGGTCAATAAAAGGGAGGGGAAAGTGGTCCTTTCAGGTGACATTGTTCAATTTTCTATAATCTATGCAAATTCTCCACCCAATGACAATTCTTGTAGGAATTAAGTCATTACTTTCATTAACCACTACAGTCATCCCCCCATTCTTAGGCACACATTGAACGGGGCTTACCCATTTGCTTAAATACAATACCTACATCAAACCACTTAATCACTTCTTTTCTTACCACCTCTTTCATGATTGGATTTAGGCGGCGTTGATGCTCTACACTTGGCTTGTTCCATCCTCCATGAGGATTTTATGCATGCAGAAAGCTGGACTAATGCCTCTAATGTCAGCATTGTCCACCCAATTGCTCGTTTGTGCTCACGTAACACTCTTAACAGCTTTTCTTCAAGCAATTTAGACAAGTTAGAAGAAACAATAACATGTAAAGTGTCAGAACCACCCAAATAAGCATATTGAAGGTGATGGGGTAGGGGTTTAAGCTCCAATTTTAGAGCTTCTCGATCGACGGATTTGGAGGAGGCCCACTTAGCCTATTTAAAGGCTCAACGGGGTGTAATCCCTGCATGTAAGCACAGGATGCATCTAGGATATGCATCATCTCCTCAACCTCATCATAAATCCCCAAGTTATCGAACAACATGAGTGCTTTCTCTAGAGAATCGTCTAGATATACACTCATGTCAAGAAGTTGCTCATCTACCTCCACAACAGATATCATAGAGAGCTCCTCATATTAGCGGGGAAGTTGGATCGCCTTGTACACATTAAAGAATACTTCCTCGTTGTCCACCCTCATAATCATTTTGCCCTCTCTCACTTTAATAATTGCATCACCAGTAGACAAGAAAGGTCTCCCCAATATGATTGAAACTTGTTCATCAGCCTCATAATCTAGGATAATGAAGTCAGCTAGGAAGATAAATTTCCCAATTTGCAGCAACACATCTTCAATCACTCATTCAGGGTAGGCTATGGACCTATTAGCTAATTGCAACATCACAGTGGTTGGTCTTGGAGTTCCCAGACCCAATTGCTTGAGCAAGGACAAGGGCATCAGATTTACGCTCTCCCCCAAATCACAAAGATCACGACCCACATCAATATTACCAATTTGCACAGGGATAGTGAAGCTGCCAGGATCCTTAAGCATTTGAGGAAGCTTGTTTTGGACCCTTGAAGTGCACTCCTCAGTAAGTGCAACTGTCTCGAATTCATTCAATCTCCTCTTATGAGCCACTATATCTTTTATGTACTTAGCATACTTTGGAATTTCACGAAGTACATCTACCAATGGAATATTTAATTGAACCTGGTTTAGCATAGAGGGAAATTTGTTGAACATTCGATCATCATTCTTCTTCTGTAATCTCTAGGGGAAAGGTGATGGTGGCCTTGTAGCCTCCACTGGCTATGAACTTGCATCATTTTTCTTTGACTCGTGTGTCGCCTTGAGAATCAACTCCCCCTCAGGTATAGTCTTGTCCTTTCTCGTCTTTGGCACTTCCTCTAGTTCCCTCCCGTTTCTAAGTGTAACTGCATTAACTTGAGGGTTCTTCTCTATATCACTAGGAAGAGCGCCTACAGGTCTAGTATTTGGATTTGCTGTTAACTACCCCATTTGCCTCTCAAGATCTCTGAAATCGGTCTTGAGCTGTTGATTGTCAAGCAACAACTTCTTCAGCAAGTCATTCGTACTCTCTTCTATCTGTTGGGGTGGCTTCTCAGGTTGATTGAAATTTCCTTGGGGCCTATAATGATTCTGATTCGACTGATTTTTGCCGCATGAGAAGTTAGGATGATTCTTCCAATTTGGATTGTAAGTGTTCCCATATCGTGCATGCTGGTTCATCAGATCTCTGCTTTGTTGCCCCACATAGTAAATAGATTCAGGATTCGTAGGGCACATGTCACTCGTATGACTGTCACCACATAGTTCGCAGCAAATAGACATCTGTTGTACATGTTGCATCTGTCGTGTTTGTTGCATTGTAATTCTATTCATCTAATTAGCCAATTTTGCAATATCTGCTCTCATGGCTGAGAAGTCGTCAAGATCAATCACCCCGGATGCCTACTGTTTAATTGCTCTACTTGAGTCCCCATCTCCTTGCCAATTATCATCATTAGTAGTGACGTTATTTAGCAAGAGTTGGATTTCCCTGCACGGCCTCGCCATGCAACTACCCCCACAAGCTGAATCAAGATTCATCTTTGATGCCTAGTCTAGCCCATCAACAAAAGTATGACCCAACACCTCATCAGTATGACTATGATGCGGGCAGTCTACGAGTAGCTTCTTGCATCTTTCCCAAGCTTGATAAAGTGTCTCGCAATCCCGTTGTTGGAACCCAAGAATTTGGTTCCTCATGTCTTCTTAGTGGGGAAAAACTTGATTAAGAATTTCCTTTCTAGATCATCCCAAGTGTTGATTCAGTTCGGGGGCTCCTTTTGCAACCATTCCTTAGATTCCCCCAACAGTGAAAAGGGAAACAGTGTCAGCCTGACATAGTCCTTGGAAACGTTCGGATAATTGTAAGTGTCTGTAATTTCCAGGAAGTTCTGAATGTGCCTCTGCATGTATTCATAAGATAAACCCACATATTGCCATGTGGACTGAATCAGTTGTACCATGTACTGTTTAAGTTAAAAATGCCCCGTGATATCAGGCTTCACAATAGCCTGAGTCATATTAGCAAGATTGGGCATCGCGACTTGTATCACCAGACGCTCTCCATTACCTGCCATCTCTATTGGATGTGGTTGAACTACGATGTACAACACTCTTTCTATTATGGTTCTAGCTTTGACTTCCTTCCTTACTCTGTGAAGTGTTCGTTCAATTTCTGGATCAAGAGGAAGAAGGTTGTTTGCGCTTCTACTCCTCCGCATTCAAGAGAAGAGCATGCGTTAACACAAACAAAGCAAACTGAAAATTAAAACTTAAAAAAAATAACTAATAAAAGCTTAACTCAGTCAAGTAGCTAATTTCTAAGTCTCCGGCAACGACGCAAAAAACTTGTTGCGACCAAACACGCTCACGCAAGTATACGTGGTCGTCAAGTAATAGAGTAGTAAGTAAAGTATCGCTCCCACGAAGACTTATGATTAACTTTTGATTGATTCAAACTCAAAAAACTTATTGATTCAAGAGATTTCTCACAAAATAGATAATTTACTAATTTATTACCTAAAAAACTATCAAGTAATGAAATAATAGATATCAACCACGACACTTAATCAATTTAGGATAACAATCGGTAGGAAATGAAATTACAGGTCACGGGTTAGCTAATAATCGTGTTGTGTTCTTGGCTTAAAATGACTAATTGATTTAGCTAGATTGTTGATTGACAGGGTTGATAGTACTCATAAAAATCTGTCGAGTTCTTACTCGCCTATTCAAGCTAACTTAATGCCTATATGTCTATGAAATTATGATTAACAAGAATAAATTTACACTTCCTGTATTTCAACCAAGCAAGACAATTAGGTATATGTTTATCCTAATTGCAAATCTGTTCCCTGATGCCCAGGTTCAAAAACTTTCTCTATTTAATTCTATATGCAATCTAGAATTCCTACTTCCGAGTTCAACTCTAGATTCGTAGATAGTATTTACCTGTTAGCTACTCAGCAAAATAATAAAGAACATAATTAAATAAACAACCCAATATGATAAAATCAAACTCGTCAATTTAAACTCCAAGCATCAACATTCATGTATCACCCATGACCCTAGAACAATAGGGTTCTTAGTCACTCATGTTCATTTAATCATAAAAAATAATGTTATAAAAAAAAAAAAATATATATATATATATATATATATATATATATATATATATATATATTTTTTTTTTTTTATAA
>ML295919.1:0-31467 GCA_005239495.1 Nicotiana undulata | reverse complement strand
GGGGGGGGGGGGGTGTGGGGTGGGTGATGGCGGAAAAAAAACTGAAATTAAAAAAAAAACTTTTTGGAGAGAAGGGGTAGGGTGGGATTAGGTGGGTGGGTGTGGGGTGTCGGTGGTTGGTGAGAGTAGGGAAGGGTGAGAAGGAGTTCTGAAAAATATTTTCCACTCTCTCAATAAGGTAAACATTGTCCTCCAATTGAAGGAAAATGAATTGATAAGGAAAATGTTTCCCAAAACATTTAAACCAACCAAACAAGGAAAAATTGGAAAATATTTTCCGGAAAATATTTTTCGTCATACCAAACACACCCTAAGACAACAATTATTTCGCAATAGCACGCTCCGAAGCAAGTGGGCTTCGAGCGATCCTAGCCAAGGAAGGCTAAGACGGTGCCTGGCATATGGGTAGCAAGAGGTCTCTAATAACCAACCAACTTATTATCCCTGGCCACAAACGGCCTTTTGCGTTAGAAAGAGTTCAACCCACTTTGCCTCTTAAGATCCGTTATTTCTATGATTTGATCCTTCGCGTATCGTCCCCATACTTCTTTGACCTTCCTTTCTCCTGACGTAAGAAAGTGACACAACTTTCGGCAAGAAGGGTAGTCTTGTGTGCAAGCATAGCATTTCTGGTCGAACCCGCTCAACCCAACTAAGAAGAACCGAACCTAACAGAGACACAGAGAATGTCAGAGTCGATTCACTAAGTCAATTAGCCAGTTAAAGAACCTCCCCATCAGTGGAAACCGTTCATGTCTGCTTTTCCTTTTTTTTTTTTTTTATGATCGAGGAATTTTTTTTGTTATATGCCCTATATCCACCCAATTTCTTAGGTACACAAGCAGGATTATAATTCTTTATGTTTGGATACCAAGTTATCTTATCAATATATTTACAAAAAAATGAGGATGATGTTCGAAATTCAATCAGAATAATCTACTGCCTTGATGAAATCAGTATAATAGTAACATGACAGCTGAAGAAAGGATGACGTAGGGTCTTTATTAAATTATATACTCATCATCATCTCGCCGCTCCTACCAACGTTCACTTACAACTAAGCAAAAAAAAAGGTTGTAAATAAGAAGCCTTTTGAATAAGCGAGGCGATTATAAACCAACTCCTTCCCCTGGAAGAAAGAGTAATAAAAATCTTTCTCCACCTGTTCGAGGAAGCAAAAACAAAAGTTGTGCCCTTCTTTTCTTCGGGAAATCGAGTTTGCTGGGCTTATTCCTTGTCCCCGATATGTAACGAAAAGATTGATTGGTTTGCCGCATTCGTGAAAGCACTTGCCTCTCTAGTGGTCCTTTACCTTTTTAAAAGAGAAGAGAATAGAAGAGAGGTAGTCGCAGCAGTAGAAGGAGCCCTAAACCCTGAGGATCACCTCGACCGGTCAATCTCATGTCATTGTTATCTCGTACGCGAATTGCTGCCCATGCTCCTAGTTAAGTCCATCCGGACAAAGGTCCTATGGTAGGTAACAGTAGGCACAAGCAAGTTGACCGAAGGAGACTAACGCTTCTACTCCTCCACCGAGAAGCCGTTCTTGCGAGAAGCAAGGGGTCAAATTGAGCGTCTGAATAAAAGGACTCGGTCCCCATTAACGGTCTAATGTTCGCCGCCTCTAGCCGCAAGATCATTTCGTTCCATTTTTAGTAAAATAGTGAAAGATATTCCATTAGTAATGAAAAAATAGGTGGAGGTGCGCACTATAATGAGGCTTTCCTTTCTCCATGCCTCCTACCCTCTGAACTTCCTGGATTGAGCTGGTCCAAAGTATTTCCGGCAAAGCCATTTTTCTTCAAACCCCCAATCCGCTCTCCCTCGGCGCTACTAACGGGGTCTCGGTTGATTTTCCTTCCTTTAGCTACTAAGATGTGTTGGGATTAAAATAACATGGTATATGCGGAAACTAACAATACAAATCTTGATGAACGATAAATCATGACGGCAAAAGAAAAATATACTAAACTAAGCATAATAGTTTATAATGGTTTGGTCAATAGACCTACATGTGATAAAACTAATATAAAAGAAGAAAAATTATGAAGAGAAAAATCTCCCCTTAAGCAAAACTTTTAATGACTACATTGTGGATATTTTTGTTGTTCGTTTTGTGAGAAGTAGAGATCCTTAATTTATAGATGTGCAAAACTTGTCTTCCAAGAAAAGGATAAGACATATTAAGGAGATTTAATCCGTTTAGGAGTCTTTTTCATTCCTTGAAGAAGAAAGAGTCTTAATAGAATTAGAAATTCATAGCAAAATCCTAACAATGTTCCAGTTCATTAAGTTTGAAAAGTCCAAAGAGCCCAGAACTTAAATCATATTGTATCGTATTGTAAAATTCATTATTGTGTAACGACAAAAAGTGTCACTTTATGGAACGATCGATTTGGTATTGTTACATGGATACCTTACTTTTTTCTCTTACCTTGCCCTTTTATATTAATAAATATCATTTATTTTAATTTTTTGTATAATAATTCTACCTCGTATCTAACTTTTTCTTTAGGGTATGCAAGTTCATTTTTTATATTGTTGGTGCATGACATCATAAAACCACGACAAACAATATAGTACAATATAATACTATAACATCGGTACTTCTGTCTAGTTTAACCTTGTGAAATTCCCAAATGGCAAAGAGGTCCACCATCACCATCGAAGATTTGGGTATATGTGTTTTTCGTAATGTGTGCTTTATCTTCCCATGATTGAGGCTGTGCTCTTGGATTCTCTCTTATATTTTCTTCAACTTATTCTTTCCTCTGTGTATTCCTTGTGTGTATACGTGTTTACTGTAGCTGTCTCTCTCAGCGCCATACCTCGGGACTTCCCTTTTCAGAACCAAAAAAAATAAAAACCCATAAAACTTTCCCCATTTTTATCCCCACTTTTGGTCCTCTGTTCTGGTCCTCTGTTTCAGACAGAACAAGATATTAAAGAAAGAGAGAGAGAGAGTATACACTATACAGTGGGTTAAGAGATTTCCACGTGATGAGAGGCAATAAAAAGGCAAACTTGAGCTAATATACTAATTTGCATGTAAAAGGAAAAAAGACAAGTGTAAGCTAAGCCCTTTGGTTTCTTCACAACAGAAAAAGTTAAAACAAACCCAAAAATACTCCATTCTTGTTGTGCTAATAAGAAAGAAGAAAGAAGCTAAAGTTCTTTGTATCAATGTTTTTATATGCACCCACAGAACAACTCTTCTTACCACCTTCTTCACCACGTGTTACTGCACCTCCTGTAACGTCTATTTACATCACTCTAAAACAATGATCATTTCCCTCTATTCTCCTCATTTCCTCCTTCAGTTTTCTTTCTACTCCAATTCTTACTCTCTTCCTCTTCATTCCAAATTTTCCTTTCATGGGTTGTTCCCATTTCTTGAAAAATCACAGCTTTTAACATGTTAATTTAAGCTAATTTTTGTAGTAACACATTTTTTGTCATCATTAAAATCTTGAGTTAATTTCAATGGCTTCAATTTTGAGGTTTCGCAAGTTGTGTTTTGTTGAGCCAGTGAAGTGTTCTTCTGTAAGTTTTGAAAAACCCAAAAATGATGATAAAAAATCATTTCTTGAACCACCCCAAAAAAAAGAAAATCTTGTTTCTGCTATTGAGAAAGTTTTAGAGAAACCAAAATCCAAGAAAATAAAAAAACAGCCTAAAGAATGGAGGTGTATAGATAGTTGTTGTTGGTTAATTGGTTACTTATGTACAACTTGGTGGTTGCTTTTGTTTTTGTGCAATTTTTTGCCTGCAAATTTGCCTGGACTTAAAGTTCCTGAAGCTCCTGGAGTTAGACTTAAACGTGAAGGATTAATTGCACTTCATCCTGTTGTTTTAGTACCTGGAATTGTAACTGGTGGACTTGAGCTTTGGGAAGGTAGGCCTTGTTCTGAAGGCTTATTTAGAAAGAGACTTTGGGGTGGTAGTTTTACTGAAATATTCAAAAGGTTTGTTCTTTACACTTAGTTTTATTTTCCCTTAAGTTTTTGTTATGACATTAGCCTTGACGTAACTAGTAAAATTACCGCCATGTGACCAGGAGGTCACAGGTTCAAGCCGTAGAAACAGCTTCTTGCACAAATGCAGGGTAAAGTTGCGTACAATAGACCCTTGTCGTTCGGCCCTTCCCCGACTTACCCTTGTGGTCCGGCCCTTCCCCTACTCGCGCATAGCCAGAAACAGCCTCTTGCAGAAATGCAGGGTAAGGTCGCGTACAATAGACCCTTGTGGTCCGGCCCTTCCCGACTCGCGCATAGCCAAAGCTTAGTGAACCAGTTGCCCTTGTGTTGTGACATTTAACAAATTGTTGTGCATTTTAGGCCTTTATGTTGGTTGGAGCATTTATCGTTGGATAACGAAACGGGGCTTGATCCACCGGGGATTCGAGTTCGAGCAGTACCAGGACTTGTAGCAGCTGATTATTTTGCTCCTGGTTACTTTGTTTGGGCTGTTCTTATTGAGAATTTGGCAAAAATTGGATATGAACAGAAGAATATGTATATGGCTGCTTATGACTGGAGGCTATCCTTCCAAAATACAGAGGTACCATATAATGATCTAGCTTGGCTTAACTTATTAATTTTTCTCACATAAGATATAGTACTATGTTGTCTATTTTAGAGAATAATTTGCATAGCATTAATTCCTTGCATTTATTAAGTATTTCATATTATTATGGTCAAATATATGCATCTGAATAAATGCCAGTCTTATCATCAATACCTTCATTCATTTATCTTATGTGTATTATGTAATGTCATTTCATTGTATGATACACTTAAAATATGCTCAAGTCAGCAAGATTGTCACATCAGCTTGGCTTATGCCATTATGTCAATTCTCAATTACTAGACATGTAAGCGCAACCGATTTTTTTCCCAACTGTGGAGGATTCAATAAATAGTTTCCCCGGCATTTGTTTCTGCATTAGCTCTTGTTAATTATATTAACAATGTGTCTATATCACTAGAAAGCAAGCTGGATTTTGTTCCTTTATTTTGTAATAGAATGCCAACCGCGGAAGGGGAGCCTTGGAGCAACGGTTAAGTTGTGCTTGTGTGACCTATAGGTCATGTGTTCGTGAAAGCAGCCACTAATACTTGCATAGTTACATTAGGGTAGGCTTTCTACTCACACTCCTTGAGGTGTGAGGAGTGGCCTAGTGGCCCTTTTCCCGGACCTTGCGTGAACGTGAGATACTTTGTGCACCGAACTGCCCTATTTTTTTTAAATATATATTTTGTAATAGAACTGTAGTGTCACTGGCTTTGACTGTCTAGATTTGTCCAGAACGAAATTGAGGTTATTCTAATACATTTCTAATTGGAACAAGCAGATCAGAGACCAATCTCTAAGTAGGCTGAAGAGCAAAATCGAGCTTATGTATGTAACAAATGGATACAAGAAAGTGGTAGTAGTGCCACATTCAATGGGAGTTATCTATTTTCTCCACTTCCTTAAATGGGTTGAAGCACCCCCTCCAGTTGGAGGAGGTGGTGGGTCGGGTTGGTGTGCCAAACACATCAAAGCTATCATGAATATTGGTCCAGCATTTCTTGGCGTTCCAAAGGCTGTTGCTAATATATTGTCCGCCGAGGGAAAAGATGTTGCCTTTATCAGGTCAGTGTTTTAATCGATCCATCACTATCCTTTCTTATGCTATGTTAATCTTCATTGTTAGCATTACCTCTAACGGTTTAGAATTTGCGCAAGAAATCTGCTGTAATGTGCAGAAAGGTGGTTTTTGGATGGTCTACACATTTTGTACCATAAATGTAGGAAATTTAAATGACTGCAAATTAATTCTAATAGAATTGGAGTTCGGTGCATTTTACGGATGATGTAAAGAAGTCATCTTTTTAATTTTTGCAGAGCTATGGCTCCTGGTTTGCTAGACTCTGAGATGTTTGGTTTCCAAACACTTCAACATGTTATGAGGGTTTCTCGAACATGGGACTCTGTCGTTTCTTTGGTTCCTAGAGGAGGAGAGACAATATGGGGTGACTTGAATTGGTCTCCAGAAGTAGAAAACATATGTCATAAATCAAAGGCGCGATACCTGCAATCTTCTTCAAAGGAAAGCAATGGCAATGACACTGATTCTAGGAGGAGTTTCCAGGTGAAGGAGCTGCCTAATTATGGAAGAATAGTTTCATTCGGCAAGGAAGCATTAGAATTACCTTCTTCACAGCTCTCAATTATTGATTCAAAGGTACGAACTGCTCTCTAGGCAGCTTCTTTTTTTTTAGATATTTGCATTAAGACAATTGATGTGTTGTCCATAACTGTATAAAATCAATAGGACTTTGTGCGTAAGAGTGCATCCAGAAATTCCAACACATCGTGTGGAGAAGTATTGACAGAGTATGACGAGATGAGTCGCAAAAGCATCAAGAAAGTTGCTGAAAATCACGCATATACCGCAACAACTTTGTTAGATCTTCTTCGATTTGTGGCACCAAAAATGATGAAGCGTGCCGAGACACACCTCTCTCATGGAATAGCAGATGATCTTGATGATCCAAAGTATAGTCATCACAAGTACTGGTCAAATCCACTCGAAACCAAGTAAGTATGATTAAGCTGTAATTCTCATTGCCAGATCATTAACTCTTGCCATTTTCTTTGCACATTTGATATGTAAAATTAAGCGTAAGCGTTTGCCTTTAAAGCAATACCAGGGTTACATATTGAAGTCAGTCTGTGCCAAGAATGCTGATTTCTTAATGTTGTTTGATATTTCATTAGTTAGTTAAAAGTCAGTATCCTTTTTCAGGTTGCCTGATGCTCCAGATATGGAGATATATTGTTCATATGGAGTGGGAATTCCCACCGAGAGATCATACGTCTACAAGCTGTCATCATCAGATAAATGCAAGAGCATTCCTCTTCAAATCGATAGCTCTGCAGATGATAGTGACAACGGATGCTTGAAGGGCGGAGTACACTTTGTTGATGGTGACGAGAGTGTACCAGTCGTTAGCGCTGGCTTCATGTGTGCTAAAGGGTGGCGAGGCAAGACACGTTTCAACCCCTCGGGCACCTCAACATACGTAAGAGAATACCAGCATAAGGCACCAGCAAGTCTGCTAGAAGGGAGAGGCACAGAGAGTGGTGCTCACGTTGACATTATGGGAAACGTTGCCTTGATCGAGGATGTCCTACGAGTTGCTGCTGGTGCCACTGGTGCAGAGTTGGGTGGTGATAGAATTTATTCGGAGATCATGAAAATGTCAGAGAGGATAAATATTCGGCTTTAACTGCAACAACGCGATTTTGATATAGGATTGGAGATGAGAGTATAGAGCACTAAAAACGACTACTAGATTGCGGGATACTGACACAGAAAATGACTTGAGAGATCTTTGACAACAATGACTCGGAGGAGGAATAAGGACAAACTAAGTATGGGATGAGCAAAGGATGGGGCTGTAGCTAGCTGGGGGACCTTTTGCATTGATTGTATGTTTCTAACAGAAATGGGGAAAAGAGAGTAGCATTTCTCACTTTTGTAATCTACTGAATAAATTATCACCTTATGTAATCAAGTTGAATAAGATTTTGGCTGTTCTTTTAAAGAAAATCCTTTAGCTCCGTGATGTTTTGTTCTGCTACTTAGGGTAAATTTCACGTAAGTATGATTTTGTTTTACGAAAATCATAATTTTGTTTTCTCACACAAAAATCATATAATTATGACTTTTTCTCATCGAAGTCATATAACTTTATTTTTTTACACAAAAATTATAAAACTTTCACTAAGTCACACAAAAATCATAGCAATCGAAAACAAATTTTCCGGTAGTATTTTCTTATTTTACGTCTTTTTATTTTTTATTTTCAATCTAATAAATAAGTTCCAATTAAAATAGGAGAAATATCAGTATATTTTTAGCTGTTTTCAAAAATAATAGCCGATAATTCTTTTTTTTATATGTATGTGTATTATATACATATAATATACAAATTCTATATATATTTTGGCTAGCAAATGAAATCAGTTTCGTCCAGCCGATTAATTTTATATCTTTCCCTTAAAATAGGAATGACCCAACCCATCCTGACCCGATACTCATATACGTAAGTTAAATAATACTAAAAGTGAATTCTTCCTCCATAAGAAACTTAGTTCAGAATGCATGAGATTCTGACAATAAAATAAGGAAATAAAGGTATAATTAGAGAGCACTTGAAATAAAAATGCTATCAATTTGAATATAAATCTTGAAAAGAAAAATGAAAGATAGATGTATCATGTTTTGAAGGATTTACTATTCACTTTTAGTATTATTTTAATTTTTATATATGAGTATTGGGTCGGGTGGGCCAGGTCGGGTTGGCTCATCCCTATGTAAATTGGATTATTATTTATTAGATTGAAAATAAGAAAATAAAAACTACAAAATAAGAAAATACTACTAAAATTATATTTCCAATCACTATGAGTTTTGGGTGAGTTAGTAAAAGTTTTATGATTTTTGTGTGAGAAATCATAGTTATATGACTTTGGTGAAAAAAATCATAGTTATATGATTTTTGTGTGAGAAAATAAAGTTATATGACTTTAGTGAAAAAATGTCATAGTTATATGACCATTCGTGAAAATTATCCCTTTTTTGTTAAGTGGCTCAACTTAACAAAAAGTGAATTCTTCTCCGTGAGAAACTTAGTTCTTACGACATTCTTTTCCAGTTAAAATAGAACGGGCCAACAAGTTTTCGGACTTATGATTCAAAAATAGTCAATGTTTGCAATGTCATTAAAAATAGTCATTATTATGCTGTAACACGGACCGGTCCAGCATAATATATACTGGAGATTGGTGCACCTGTGTCTGAATTTCCATCATATTATGCTGGAACTCCAACATGCGGAAAGTTCCAGCATAATATATTGGAGATTGGAGCACCCGTGCAGGGGCGAAGGTATGACCACCCTTCGCCGAAAATTATACTATGTATAAGGTACAATATTGTTTGTTATTGATTAAAAATAGATTTTGACACCCTTGCATAGCCCACTGACAAATGGTGTTCAAAATTTGAACACCCTTATTGAATTTCTTGGCTTCGTCACTACACATGTGTATGAACTTTCAGCATATTATGCTGGATCGGTATTATACTGGAGTTCCAGCATAAGTATCCTGGAACTCCAGTATATTATACTAGACTTCCAACATAATATACTGGACTTCCAGCATAAGTATAATGGAGCTCCAATATATTATGTTGGAGTATTGTCCGGATTTTGAATAGTATTTTCGTTCAAATTTATCTTCACATGAAAAGTGACTAAATTTAAATTATTTTTAAAACTATGACTACTTTTAAATGACCACTTGTAAATCTGATTATTTTTTAATTTCTCCCTCTATTCCATTGTGGTAAAATGAGATGTCTAGATTAACTGAGAGAAATTTGAAACTTCTGGCAGTGCACTTGAATCATAATTCTACTGAAATCTTGAAAATGGTAATCAGCACGAATCACTAATATTGGTTTAGGGTCTAATTAAGCGGAGATTATAATGCATGATTGTTTATGCGGTGAATACTAATATATGAAGTGAATTCTATGCAGTGAATGCTAATACAAAAGAGTAAAGGTAAAGTTTATTATGTACATACCGTCAAACCTCTCCTAACAACATTGTCAGTTCCAATATTTTTTGACTTTTATAGTGAATGATTGTTATACACCTATAACGGCAATTGACATTCAAATATTTTTTGGCGATTACGAATAAAAGTTCCAAAAATTAATTTTTTTAGCGTTACATATAAAAAATAAGAAAATTATTTAAATTTAAATGCTGAAAAGATATGTATATTTTGCTAATTAAATATTAGAGAAAGCTAATACATTATTAATAAATTTATAACTAAATGTACAAAAAATTTAACCCGAAGATACACATTTTAAAGCTACTAGAAGATTAAATCATTTCAAGATTGATGAAAGAACTCTGTAATTATTTCTTGTTCCGTAGATTTTAATTGTCACACCTCCTTTATCCCGAAAGGGTCGGATAAGGGAGTTTTTCTAATTAAAGTGATAATAATCGAAATGAGATTATTTATTTAATCAGAGTCGCCACTTGGGATAATTTATGGTGTCCCAAGTCACCGGTTTATTTTTAATCCCAAATCGAGGAAGTTTTGACTCTGTGTTAAAGTTTGCGAAACCAGAAGACCGGGTAAGGAATTCTGTTAACCCGGGAGAAGGTGTTAGGCACTCCCGAATTCCGTGGTTCTAGCACGGTCGCTTAATGATTCATACTTGGCTTATCTAATCTAATTACTCCTTTTAGGGCCTATGTGTATTTATCCTTTACCGCTTTTAAATATTCTGAGGCGAGTCACGCGTACGTGTACTCATCTTATTTAATGAGCTAAAAAAATCATGTCACGCGTACGTGTACACAATTAATAGCCCTTTATATTATTTGGCCAAAGTCACGCGAACGTGTACCTTGATTTTATTTTGGCATCGTAACTATGTCACGCGTACGTGTACATAATCGCGATAAGTTGGCTAATTAAACTAGTTCCTAAAGCAACTAAGGATACTCCTACTTTAATCTAATTCAAAATTAGATATCACAACCATGTCACGGGAACCGTACCCATAATCACGATAATTTATTACTGATCCTGTCTAAAACAAACTACTATATTTGATTTATTTATTAAACATAATTTGAGATTAATGTGAAAGTTATGACTTATGGAATCAAGTCCTTCCATAAAAGTAAAACATGTATTCAAGTAATGATATCAAATATCGCTGTGATCAGACATTTCAAACTAAATTCACGTATATGTTCTCCAAACACCCAATACACTACCCCTTCTATTTGTTTTCCCTGCTAGCTATTTTAAGCTATTTCAAAAATGATATCTTTCAAAAAAAAAAGTGTAAAATCAACAATTTTCACATCCTCCGATTATAACAGATACAATTTGCGCAAATTCCAAATAAAAACAGAAAGAAGAAACGAACAATTAATAAGTAAATAAAAGCTCAAACATTAAGTGCATGTTCATAGGGAAAATCTCACTCATTTCCTTGTGGTAAAAGAAAACTATGACTTTAACAAACTCAAACAACTCCAAGAAGTTAATCATTAACTGAACTACATAATCAAATTCATATAGAACAATAAGAGAAATTCAATCCACTTTTCACATATTACCCAAATCAAAGTCATGTACCCATATGCTTAAGAATCGATTTGAGAATACAGTGAAAACCAAATCTTAACTTCTCATAAGAAAACGAATCAAAACAAAAGAAGAATTACGAACCGAAGTTGTGAGCGAGAAACTTGGCAGATTTGTTTTTCTTTGGTCTCTCGTACTCCCCTTTTGCCGTTCTCCCCTTAGAACTCTAGGTCAGCCCCTTTTCGTGTGTGTGTGTGTAAGAGTGGTGGTCGCCAATTTCTATGGTTGGCGGAGAGGTGTGAAGTGTAGAGGAGAGGAGAGGAGAGTGAAGAAGAAGCGGCGGCGGCTGACTGGTGGGATTTGTCGGTGACCGGGTCTCCTCTTGTTGTTAGGGTGTCTCCCCCTCTTTTTTGTTCCCGAAAGTCCTCCTTTTCTAATGTTAGGGTATTATTTTAAGAAGAAGGAGTATAGGTTTAGGGTTAGGTTAGTGGGTATTGGGCTAAGGGGAATGGGCTTTTGAAATTGGGCCAAAGACCAGAAAATGGTCTTTACAACCCAAAAACTTACTCTTCCTTTTAAAAATGATACAAAAATTTATAATTCTAAAATATTAATTAAAACTTAGTTAATTAAATATTAAAATAAACTCATTTTTTTGTATTTTTTTAATTTTGTATTTAAATAAAGTAAAAGAGTTAAAGCTAGCTAAAATGACGATATTAGGCCTAAACTAAATATTAAACTCTAAAATGTGTAAAATCTCTGGGAGGTCAAAAATCACGCGTCTACAGCTGCCCCTCTTTGACTGGAAACACGAAGAGTTTTCAGACAAAGAACGACTAGACGAGTTTTTTGACCCGACCCTTATTTAGAGAGACCCAAAACTTAAAGAAAAGGAGAATGTGACCGAGCCCTGGTGTCTGAGCTGCCTGCATATCCTTGGCTATAAAGGAATCAGGACACGTGTAGTTCAGAGGTAGGAAGAGTGACGGAGGAGGGTACCGAGATGGAGTGTCGAGTGAGGTGCCGTTCCTTCGAGGTTCCGGTCCGCGACCTTGTTATTACATCAAAATCAAAAATGAAAACGACTAACTAAACATGTCAACTATGAGTTACAAGATTCCTATCTATAAGTCTTCTGAAGCTTGATCTTGAGTCTTGAATGGTCTTCATGCAAACTTTAGATTTGAACCTTGACTTGCTAGCTGCAGGTGCTACTTCATTCTATTTTTTTTTGTTTTTTTCCTTCTTTTATTCTGGATTAAGACTACTTCTGTTAGTCATCTCGTATTGTCGACTCGCATCCTTGCCGCGAGCTTCTGCTACTTCTAACCTGAATTGAATTCTGAAGTGACTTCACTTGTTTTCCAGGTGAGTGCCTGATTGCCGAGACTTGGATTGTATTCCCTTGTTCTCCAGGTGGGCGCCTGATTGCCAAAACTTGAACTGTATTCCCTCGTTCTCTAGGTGGGCGCCTGATTGCCAAAAACTTGAAACTGTATACCCTTGTTCTCCAGGTGGGCGCCTGATTGCCAAAAACTGGAACTGTATTCCCTTGTTCTCCAGGTGGGTGCCTGATTTCCAAAACTCGAACTGTATTCCCTTGTTCTCCAGGTGGGCGCCTGATTGCCAAAAACTTGAAACTGTATTCCCTTGTTTTCCAGGTGGGCGCCTGATTGCCAAAACTCGAATCGTATTCCCTTGTTCTCCAGGTGGGCGCCTGATTGCCGGAACTTGAACTGTATTCCCTTATTCTCCAGGTGGGTGCCTGATTGCCAAAAACTTGAAACTGTATTCCCTTGTTCTCCAGGTGGACGCCTGATTGCCGGTTATTTAACTGTATTCCCTTGTTCTCTAGGTGGGTTCCTGATTGCCAAAAACTTGGAACTGTATTCCCTTGTTCTCCAGGTGGGCGCCTAATTTCCAAAACTTGAAATTGTATTCCGTTGTTCTCCACGTGGGCGCCTGATTGCCAAAACTTCGAACTGTATTCCCTTGTTCTCCAGGTGGGCGCCTGATTGCCAAAACTCGAACTGTATTCCCTTGTTCTCCAGGTGGGCGCCTGATTGCCGGAACTTGAACTGTATTCCCTTGTTCTCCAGGTGGGTGCCTGATTGCCAAAAACTTGAAATTGTATTCCCTTGTTCTCCAGGTGGGCGCCTGATTGCCGGAACTTTAACCGTATTACCTTGTTCTCCAGGTGGGAGCTTGATTGCCAAAAACTTGGAACTGTATTCCCTTGTTCTCCAGGTGGGCGCCTGATTGCCGGAACTTTAACATTATTCCCTTGTTCTCCAGGTGGGTGCCTGATTGCCAAAATTTTAACTATATTCCCTTGTTCTTCAGGTGGGTGCCTGATTGCCAAAAACTTGAAACTGTATTCCCTTGTTCTCCAGGTGGGCGCTTGATTGCCGGAACTTTAACATTATTCCCTTGTTCTCCAGGTGGGCGCCTAATTGCCAGAACTTAGATTGTATTCCGTTGGTCTCCAGGTGGGCGCCTGATTACCAAAACTGGAATTATATTCCCTTGTTCTCCAGGTGGGCGCCTGATTTCCACAACTTGAAACTGCATTCCCTTGTTCTCCAGGTGGGCGCCTGATTGCCAAAACTCGAACTGTATTCCCTTGTTCTCCAGGTGGGCGCCTGATTGCCGAAGCTCGAACTGTATTCCCTTGTTCTTCAGGTGGGCGCCTGATGCCTCTTGAACTAGGAAATGTAAACCGAAAGTTGACCCTGTTCTCCCGGTGTGTGACTGCAATTACAACAAAACAAACAAAACAAAGAAAACTTGCTGCCCAAGTTTGGTATCTGGGCTCATCTGTGAGTGTTAATCGAATCATGTTACCCAAAATCTCTAAGAATTTAAACTAAATCCCATTATCCAGGAGGGTCCTGAAAAATTTCAAATTGAATCTCATCTTAAGAATGAAAACTTTAAAGCTAACTATATGTCCTCAAAGTAGAGAATACGCCAGATCTTATTACTCATGGGTGTTTTTAATTTTAACTAAGTCCCATTGTCCAGGAGGGTCCTGAGAACTTCAAATTAAATCCCATTATCCAGGTGGGTCCTGAGAGCTTGAAAACTAAATCCCATTATCCAGGAGGGTCCTGAGAGCTTAAAATTAATCCTTGAAAATTTGAAATCAAATCTCATTATCCGGGAGGGTCCTGAGAACTTAGAATGTACTTACCTGAGCCAGGCTCTCTTCCTGGAGGATCTCTGTAAAAAACAAAATTCCTTGCCCCTGAATCATGCTTTCCTCATGGAGGGTCCCTGCTAATCAGGAAAAAAATTTGGGCCCTGTTTCAATCAAAGAAAACTTTATCAGTTTGAAAAATGTGGTGGTTAATTTGTGGCATTCTTGATGAGGATGGCCTTCCCACTGTCGCGCTTTGTTCTAACTGGCTGCTTTGAACTTGGCCAAGAATTTGTTCGACTTTTTGACTGAATCTCAACCACATGACCCTGAAAGAACCGAATGACCTGTACTCAAACCGTTGTTTTACATTTCTGTCCTTCCCATTTGAAACCCCTGCATCTTCCACAACATTCAAAAACCACTCGACCATTTGAACTTTCACTAACACCTTATTTCCCCTTTTTGCATTGTGCTTTTCTGGTATGTTTTGGCCTCATTTTTCCTTGTGCAATTTCGGAAGTTGGTAGTAAGCTTTGGAATCCTTCTTTACTTGCTTAAACAAAGCTAACATTGATAAAGCCTTAGATAAATAAACCCAAAATAAATGAGATGCAACGACTTTGAGAAATTGGGAATAAAGAGGAAAATTCAAAACAGGACGACTGTTTGTGGGAGAAAGAGGAAAAGAGACTTATCTGAGTAAGGCAGCTGGTACCAATGATCATGACATGCATTTCGGATTAATCAGCCCAGCCTGTTTAACCAATCAAATTTCAGTTGTCATATCTTGCGCCTAGGATCTTCATAAACCAATCTCTTCACCGGATTACTGGCCTTGTTTGGTTTGCGGCGCCCTGAAGGGTTTTCACTGACAGACCTCTCTCATTTGTTCATCTCTCAACTCACTGTCACCCTACGGTGCCAGTGAAGGTTTTCACCAATAAGACTCTCTCATTTATAATTTCTCTCAGCTTACCATCGTCTTACGGTGCCCGTGAGGGTTTTCACCAATAAGACTCTCTCATTTATTTGTTTTCCTTTGTACGGCACGGAGTGTTGCCCCTGGTGTGAATCATAACTCTGTCTCGCTTGACTTGGCACTCTCAAATATTGGTCGGAAGGTCTTTCTTTGGACCGTAATGCAGGCTTTTGGATGGGTTTAGAAAGAAAGGATAAAGTCTCAAAACAAATTGAGTGGGTTTACAACTACAACTTTTGGAATCAGACCTTTTATATAGGCACAACTTCTGCCCCAGTTTCTTTGCCTGGGGGCTTTTGAATTTTTATTTGGATGGGACCGAACCGTGAGGCTGCCTACGTATCCTTAAAAGGAATCAGGTCGAACGTAATTCATGTCATAGGAATTGATTTATTGTTGTTACTTTTCTCTTTTTCTCTTCTTTCTCTCTTTTTTTTCCTTTTCTTCTTTTTTTTTCTTTTTTTTCTTCTTCTTTTTTTTCTCTCTTTTTCATTCCTTTCTTTCTCTTTTTCTCTTATCTTTTCCTCTTTTCCTTCTTTATTTATCTTTTGTGTCCGTGTTTCTGAACTTTTCTACTGATTCCAAAAGAGGGGTATGAAAGAAAATAAATAAGGCTCAAAGGGGTAACAAAGGGTAAAGTGTTTAGATAGCAGAATAAAATGCCTTCGTCATTCCAATCTTCAAAACATGCCAAGTACAAACAAACACAATTTAAACCAAAGAAATCACACATAATATCTTTTGACTGCATCAGAATTGATAGCCATATCTACACATTTGCCTTCTATATCTGTTAAATACAAAGTACCATTGGACAACAACACTCTCGTTACGATGAACGGCCCCTGCCAGTTTGGGGCGAACTTGCCTTTTGCTTCAGCCTGATGTGGAAGAATGCATTTCAACACTGACTGATCTACCACAAACTGTTTGAGAGACACTCCCTTGTTGTATGCTCTCATCAACCTCTTGATTTCCCAGACTAATCGCCTCAGTTTCACTCAATTCAAGCTCCAGGTTATCTTAGAATGCGTGAACCTTTACTTGTTTCCTCAAATTCATCATTTATCACATTCAAAACCGTGTTTCATTATTCCATGATTAGATTGGCTTTCAAGATCTGGTTAAAAACTCCGCACGCATGTCATGTCATTAGAACCGGCCTGAAGAGAACTATATACAAGAAAAGAACTAAACAGAGATTGCAAATAACAAAACAAAATTTCATTTGACCGAAGGATGGCAGGGTTTGAAAAATACCGAAACAAACCTAGATGACAGACTCAGAGACACAAAACTAACTAACAAGACTCCTAAAGATAAGCAAAAGAGGACAGAAGGATTTGAATCACCAAAACAAACAAGTTAAAATCTGGATTACAACCCCGAAATAACCAGATAGCAGAAAAGATGTCACAATAAACTGCCATGACTCCTTCCCGACTAGGAAATGTGGTGCAGCTCGAGATCTTATCCACTAAGTTGCACATCAAAATTACTGGGACCTTCACCCACTTCAATCACATTGTCTTAACCAAGNGGGGGGGGGGGGGGGGGGTGGAGTGTGAAAAGGTTGTGGGGAGAAATCATCAGCAGTGGGAATCTAGATTTGTGATAGTGGCGGAATGGTGGCGAGGCTTTCGGTGTAGTTAGTGGGAAATAATGGTGGAGGACGCTTACTAATCCAAGCTTGGTATATTTCAGCCACCTGTCCTTTCAACCTTAATACCTCTTCTCTCAGTTCCGATTCAACAATTTTTCTCGGCGGGTCCGCAACTCCTGTGGCCAAGTCTTTGCTAGCCATGGCTACCTTGCTTTCTGACTTTGTGTTGTACGGATGACTCACCACAAACTAACCACCCTCTGTTATAATAACAATTAAAATACCAAAGAGGATCAAAACAAATCCAACATGTTAGCGTTAGGGCATTTATCAGATAAAACGTCACATTGTGTGCAATGCACCTAGCAACAATCAACGATTCTAGAATGACTTTGAGGGTCACAAGATCATTTGGCATCATCCCAATTTTGTTCATTTCAGCCTCCTCTTTTCTTTCATTTCTAGCACTTCTTGACTTGCTCATTTTCCTTCCTCTCTTTTCTTTCTAATTCATCAATTTCTTTCTTTCGCCACACGTCCCACAAATTCATTTCCCCATTTTTTTTCTTTTCTTTTTTTTTTCTTGATAATTTTTTTTTAATGAATTGATTTGACCGAACCCTATGTAGGTTGCCTACGTATCATGTTCCGCATGAATCAGACCAAGCGTAGTTCTAGAAAATTAATGAACAAATAAACTAAGAAAAAAAACAAAATCTTTTTGGATTTTTCATTTGTAACCCTTTTTTTTGTTGGTTTTTTCAAATATAAAACATGCAATATTATAACAAAAGACTCGACAATCTTAACTAGACTGACAAACGCAATACTACTGTACAAGACTAAAAATTAAAAGACAACATAAAATAGACTCAAAAATAAAAACTTTCTTCAAGCAGCTCTTATATGCATGATCTTGACTAAAACGGTCCTGGGTATCTGTCATGCTCAAACTCTAACAAATAGATCCATATCTGAATGGGAAAAAAAAGATCAAATGGAGTTAGTGATTCAAGACACGTGTGAGACCACAATACTTCCAATTGAGCCATGCAAACATGATTGGGTTATTTTTTGTAAAAGTGGCTAGTCATGCAAATTTAACATGGATAGACCTTAGAATTGAGAGGACATATTGTTGTACACTTCGCGCTCTAAGGCATATGTTATTAAGACACTTTGAAAAAAATTAGCTCTATTTTGCAAAAACGGCCTACGTGGCCAAATGTGGCTAAACTTGCAAGATTTGACTAAGACCCCGCGAAGCCAAGAACCTAAGACACACTAAGAATACCGGACCCTATGTGGGCTGCCTACGTATCGCGCCCCGAAAGACGAGAATCAGGTTTGCATAGTTCGGGCCCATTGGATACGAGAGAGAATTTAAAAGAAAAAAAAAATAAATGACTTGTAAAAACACATTTTGTCTCTTTTTTTGAAAAATGATGAAAACATGTATATTTTCCTTAACAAAATGAAGGGAACGTGCAAAATCTTTTTTTTTTTTTTAATTTCATTTTCAATTTTTTTTTGGTGTTTTTCTTGACACTTAACCAACATTGCTTCATTGTCACACTTAACCCTCCTTTCTTTCTCATTTTTCCTCAACCAACATTGGTCCACCAAATGAAGCCTTTTACCCTCGAAGAATACAATATGTAGCACATAAAATGCATCAAAATGGTCTTTTATTTTTTGGGGACACCTGTCCTAGACGGACCCAACCCCTGTGTTGAGTCCCCTAAGTCAAATGCACATGATGCAAATAATCGTTCCTATTAAGGATCCGGCATGGGGTTTTGTTATTCTAGGTTTAAACCTGGGGTTGTGTTCTAGACCTAGGTACCCGAGCGGACAGCTTGAGCCGAGGTGGGGGCAACGTACCGGGAGCACGAAAGTCTACCCGGCCTTGTTGCTCGTCCATCCTCCTTCTTATTTGGTACAACCTCTAACAGAAAAGTGGGCCACGCGAACGTGTGCACCAATTTTTTTTTAGAAGACTCAGAGGGGTGGCGTAAGGAAGCAATTTAAATACAGATCAAATAATATTAAAGCGGTAAATGAATGGCAATTAGCACATTAGGCCCACAAAATACAGTAATATCACAATCAATGAAGCCAAGTAAAAACACATAAAAAAGCTCGAATTCTTGAACCCTGAACCAGAGATTCTGGGTTCTTATCCCCAGCAGAGTTGCCAGAGCTGTCACACCTCCTTTTTCCCGAAAGGGTCGGATAAGGGAGTTTTTCAAATTAAAGTGACAATAATCGAAATGAGATTATTTATTTAATCAGAGTCGCCACTTGGGATAATTTATTGTGTCCCAAGTCACCGGTTTATTTTTAATCCCAAATCGAGGAAGTTTTGACTCTGTGTTAAAGTCTGCGAAACCAGAAGACCGGGTAAGGAATTCTGTTAACCCGGGAGAAGGTGTTAGGCACTCCCAAATTTCGTGGTTCTAGCACGGTCGCTTAATGATTCATACTTGGCTTATCTAATCTAATTATTCTTTTTAGGGCCTATGTGTATTTATCCTTTACAGCTTTTAAATATTCTGAGGCAAGTCACGCGTACGTGTACTCATCTTATTTAATGAGCTAAAAAAATCATGTCACGCGTACATGTACACAATTAATAACCCTTTATATTATTTGGCCAAAGTCACGCGAACGTGTACCTTGATTTTATTTTGGCATCGTAACTATGTCACACGTACGTGTACATAATCCCGATAAGTTGGCTAATTAAACTAGTTCCTAAAGCAAACTAAGGATACTCCTACTTTAATCTAATTCAAAATTAGATATCACAACCATGTCACGGGAACCGTACCCATAATCACGATAATTTATTACTGATCCTATCTAAAACAAACTACTATATTTGATTTATTTATTAAACATAATTTGAGATTAATGTGAAAGTTATGACTTATGGAATCAAGTCCTTCCATAAAAGTAAATCATGTATTCAAGTAATGATATCAAATATCGCTGTGATCAGACATTTCAAACTAAATTCACGTATATGTTCTCCAAACACCCAATACACTACCCCTTCTATTTGTTTGCACGGCTAGCTATTTTAAGCTATTTCAAAAATGATTTCTTTCAAAAAAAAAAGTGTAAAGTCAACAATTTTCACATCCTCCGCATCATCCGATTATAATAGATACAATATGCGCAAATTCCAAATAAAAACAGAAAGAAGAAACGAACAATTAATAAGTAAAGAAAAGCTCAAACATTAAGTGCATGTTCATAGGGAAAATCTCACTCATTTCCTTGTGGTAAAAGAAAACCATGACTTTAACAAACTCAAACAACTCCAAGAAGTTAATCATTAACTGAACTACATAATCAAATTCATATAGAACAATAAGAGAAATTCAATCCACTTTTCACATATTACCCAAATCAAAGTCATGTACCCATATGCTTAAGAATCGATTTGAGAATACAATGAAAAACAAATCTTAACTTCTCATAAGAAAACGAATCAAAACAAAAGAAGAACTACGAACCGAAGTTGTGAGCGAGAAACTTGGCAGATTTGTTTTTCTTTGGTCTCTCGTACTCCTCTTTTGTCGTTCTCCCCTTAGAACTCTAGGTCGGCCCCTTTTCGTGTATGTGTGTGTAAGAGTGGTGGTCGCCGATTTCTATGGTTGGCGGAGGGGTGCGAAGTGTAGAGGAGAGGAGAGGAGAGGAGAGTGAAGAAGAAGCGGCGGCGGCTGACTGGTGGGATTTGTGGGTTACCGGGTCTCCTCTTGTTGTTAGGGTGTCTCCCCCTCTTTTTTGTTCCCGAAAGTCCTCCTTTTCTAATGTTAGGGTATTATTTTAAGAAGAAGGAGTATAGGTTTAGGGTTTGGGTAGTGGGTATTGGGCTAAGGGGAATGGACTTTTGAAATTGGGCTAAAGACCAGAAAATGGTCTTTACAACCCAAAAACTTACTCTTCCTTTTAAAAATGATACAAAAATTTATAATTCTAAAATATTAATTAAACTTAGTTAATTAAATATTAAAATAAACTCATTTTTTTTTGTATTTTTTTAATTTTGCACTTAAAATAAAGTAAAAGAGTTAAAGCTAGCTAAAATGACGATATTAGGTCTAAATTAAATATTAAACGCTAAAGTGTGTAAAATCTCTGGGAGGGTCAAAAATCACGCGTCTACATTAATCTCTTCCTAATGATATAACACTTGAATTGACAAAGATTTTTGTCCAAACTTTTAACAAAAGGATATCTGATAGCTTTCCCTTGAAGATAATCTAAGAGCTTAACAGTTTCTTCTATCTTGCTTTTATAGGTAAAAAGTTGTTATACATAGATAAAATGTAACATCAAACATCGGTTTCGAGAAACACTTGATTTTTATAGTGAATGAGTAATAGAAAAATCTGGCTGTACTCAACAATGACATGGCTTGAATAAACCAAAAATACCCTACACCAAAAGGCCCCTATAGAAAATTAGAAGGAACAATAATAGTAATTAGCTGTTAATCTGAATGCTTATGACGTTGATGGAAGAGCTGCTGCATGTGAAGTGGAAGAATTTAGAGATATAAGAGATCTCACTTGTGGAATTCAAGCTCAGAAGATTGAGAATTATTAGAAGTTAAAAAGACTAAAAAAAATCTAGATTTTGTTTACAGAAATGAATGTGTCAAACAAGCTCAGCTCGACAGCTCAAATAGTAATATAGCAAGTTACCTAGTGAATTTTCGTTGGAACTACTGCCTATTGTTCTAATCTTTATGGTTGAATTCTTTAATGTCTTAAGTTGAGGAATTGAAAAAGAAATAGATCTCATTGATGTAACCATTTCAACCAGTTAGCGTCTCAAACACTACTTCCCATTTCCCCCTTTAAATAGTCCTCCCAATTCATTCATCTCCATAAACACTAAAAATATTGAGTCAAAAGAGTAAACACACACACACTATTCTTATTCTATTTGTGAAGTAAAAAAAGGCTATATAATGGATATTTCAAGTTTTTTCAGGATTTTTTTGTTTCTACTGGCTTTGAAATTGTTGGTTATGGTCAATGGGCAGCCTTTGGTTCCAGCACTCTTCATATTTGGAGATTCAGTTGTTGATGTAGGCAATAACAATTACATTAAAACAATTGTGAAAGCAAATTTCCCTCCTTATGGAAGAGACTTCCCTAAACACATACCAACTGGGAGATTTTGCAATGGAAAGCTCGCCTCGGATTTCACCGGTACTTATTTTCTCCCGAATTTAAGTTATATATATTGACAGTGTAATTTAACCTATTATAGCAACTTAGTTACCATGTTACAAGGTTAACAGTAATATTTATCGTCGATATATATATATATATATATATATATATATATATATATATATATACTTTAAAGCAAGTGATTTGATTGTATAAATTTTTTTTTATATTTGCACGTAAACTCATGTTTCTTTCATTATTGGCACTTAAAGTTACATGTAGGGATGACAATTTGAGCTCAAATCTATCCAACCTGTCCAACTCGCCTAGAAATTAATGGTTTGGGCTACAAACATTTTAGCTCATGGGTCTATTTGAGCTGAACCCAAGTTTACCCATTATTTTTATAGCCCATTGTGACTCGTTAAGCAACCCAAATACAACCCATGAAACTCAGGATCTCAACCCAACTTATCTAAAAAATTACTTAGTTGCCCCAATTTTACTTTTTTTTTGTATTTTCAACTTTCTGTTTTTTTGTTTTTCTACACCACCCACCCCTCCCCCTCCCCCTCCCCCCACACCCACCGCCGCTCAAACCCCCTCAAATTTTTTTCTTTTACTTTTTTTTTGTATTTTCAACTTTCTGTTTTTTTGTTTTTCTACACCACCCACCCCTCCCCCTCCCCCTCCCCCCACACCCACCGCCGCTCAAACCCCCTCAAATTTTTTTCTTTTACTTTTTTTTTGTATTTTCAACTTTCTGTTTTTTTGTTTTTCTACACCACCCACCCCTCCCCCTCCCCCTCCCCCCACACCCACCGCCGCTCAAACCCCCTCAAATTTTTTTCTTTTACTTTTTTTTTGTATTTTCAATGGATTACTTAAATATAAACTAATGTTTGTCCTTAAATGTTCCATAATGCAGCTGAGAATCTTGGATTTACTTCATATCCACCAGCTTATCTTAGCAAGAAAGCCAAAGGAAAGAATCTTTTGATTGGAGCCAATTTTGCCTCTGGTTCATCTGGTTACTATGACACTACTGCAAGACTATATGTAAGTAATAATATTTATTAAATTTTCTACAAATTTTCTTTCCAAAATCGTATGCAATTAAACTGAGAAAAGTTTTCTTTTTCAGGATGCAATTCCTTTGAGCAAACAACTTGAATTTTACAAAGAATATCAGAAAAAGCTGGTGGTAATTGCAGGGAAAATAAATGCAACATCAATAATCAATGGTTCAATTCATTTAGTCAGTGCAGGAAGTAGTGATTTTGTTCAAAATTACTATATTAATCCTCTGCTTTACAAAGTTTACACTCCTGATCAGTTCTCAGACATCCTCATCAAATCCTACACTAAATTCATATTGGTACATCTCTTTTCTTGTATCACTTTTTAGGCCTAATATGCTTGTGATCAAGTCATTGTGTCACTTACCTCGACGGGATCAATCGGCGATCAACAAGACCCATGGCCTAGGTTGGTGACCTCCATTGCACTTTGGAGGAGCGCCTGTCTAAGTTCGGCCCAAGTGGTCGAGCCTACGTCATAATTTGTGGCAGCATAGGCCTGCGTTTGTGCAGCTAAAGAAAAAAGTCATTGTGTCATTTCCTTACAAACAACTTTTTTTGTACTAGTTATGGTTTTTTCATTTAAATACTGAAATGAGTTTAACTATAAGACAGGTTACCTGCTACGACAAATTTACTGAAATTTGATGTCTTGTGGCTGATAGGAATTGTATGGATTGGGAGCAAGGAAGATTGGAGTGACAACAGTGCCACCAATTGGATGTTTACCGGCATCCATTACAATATTTGGAAAAGACAGCAACAATTGTGTCAAGGAGATGAACAAAGTAGCAGTTTCATTCAACAACAAGCTCAATACCACATCTATTAAGTTGCAAAAGAAGCTTTTTGGTCTAAATCTTGTCATCTTGGATATCTACCAGCCTTTCCTTGACCTTGTCACCCATCCAGCTGATAATGGTAATACCTCAAAAGATTTTTTTTTTTTTTTTTTTTTTTAAATTTGGTTACTCTGTCATTTCTTCACATTTAAATATTTAAGCATTTAACAATAGTCTAAGTACCATGTACAACGCTAGCGCTGTACAAATTGCTGCATTTGGTTGAGAGATGTCATATGTGAGTCAGTTGCGGTATACAAGGAATTTTATTAAGGGGATTCAAGAAAATGTGAAAGTATCACATTTAGTATATTTTTCAACCACTTTTGCGGTTTTGCCACTACACTAAGGGTGTGTTTGGTAGGAAGGAAAATATTTTCCATGGAAAATAGTTTTCTAAAAAATGTTTCCATGAAAAATGGGTTGTTTTATTATTTATTTTCCCTTGTTTAGTTGGTGGGTGAAAAGTTTTTTACGAAAAATATTTTTTAGTGTTTGGTTAGAAAGTAAAAATACTTTTTTTAGGAAAATAATTTTTTATGCTACTATACTCACCCCCTTTCCCCAAGTACCCATATTTTTTCAAGACTCTATTTTCTTCAACAATTTAATTGTTTTTCTAAAAAATTACACATACCCAAAGGAACTAATGTGCTACTCTACTTTTTTACGCAAAACAACATTGAAATTGATGCTCCATAATTATAAAGAAAATACTCTTTTTTTGGTTGAAAAAGAAAGTACTCTTTTTACAACATGAAAATAAAGTAATCATTTTAAAAGAAAATACTTTTTCTACTTCATGAAAAGAAAATACTCATTTTGTTGAAATGAAAAAAAAAAACTTTTTCTAAGTCATGAAAAGAAAATATTTATTTTTTGTTGAAACGGAAGAAAATACTTTTCCTACATCATGAAAAAATACTCATTCTGTTGAATTGAAAGAAAGTAGTTTTTCTAGATCATGAAAAAAAGTACTTTTTTTTTTTTGTTAAAATGAAAAAAATACATTTCTATATCTTGAAAAGAAAAGACTCATTTGTTGAAATAAAAAAAAAAAAAAAAAGTACTTTTTTTTTTTTTTTATTTCAACAAATGAGTCTTTTTTTTTCAAAATATAGAAATGTATTTTTTTCATTTTAACAAAAAAAAAAGTACTTTTTTTTTTTTTTTATTTCAACAAATGAGTCTTTTTTTTTCAAAATATAGAAATGTATTTTTTTCATTTTAACAAAAAAAAAAGTACTTTTTTTTTTGTTAAAATGAAAAAAATACATTTGTATATCTTGAAAAGAAAAGACTCATTTGTTGAAAAAAAAAAAAAAAAAAAAGATCTATCTATAACATGAAAAGAAAGTACTATTAATAATAGTTTTATTTAGGGTGGAGGGCGAGGGTGGGGGCGGGGGATTGGGTTGGGGTGGGTTGGTGGGGATTGGAAATAGGGTGGCAAAGGTTGAAAAAGAGTTTTGGAAATGTTTTCCCTTTTCTTGATAGGGAAACATTTCCTCTAATTGGAGGAAAATGTTTTTCAAAATATTTAATCCAACCAAATATGGAAAAATTAGAAAATACTTTCCGAAAAATATTTTCCTTCGTACCAAACACACCCTAACTATTTCTATTTTAAGGGTGGCCGCAAGACTATTTTCAGTGATCCTCAAGTAGCATGAATTGTTATAGCAATTTACAAAAGGTCTGATTTGTTGCAGCGAAGTTGTTGAAATGTTTCCTTTGCAGGTTTTTTTGAAGCAAGAAAGGCATGTTGTGGGACGGGATTGTTAGAGACATCCATATTGTGCAATGCCAAGTCTCCAGGAACATGTGCAAATGCATCTGAGTATGTATTTTGGGATGGTTTTCATCCAACTGAAGCTGCAAACAAAGTCTTAGCTAATGACTTGCTAATCAGTGGCATATCCCTCATCTCCTGATCTTTCTTTTTTCATCCTCTCACACTATATCAGCATTTCTTGTTTTGGGATGTATTGTTGAATTCTCTCATAATGTGTTATAAATTCTTGATTTTATTGCTGGTTCGAATAAGATAGACGCAGTGTTTGAGCTTGTAATAAATCTTTATATTCATGCAATTAAACAAATACTATTATCGAGAAAAAAATACGATTACACGAGTTCAGTTGTTGTTGGAAAAATTTCAAATTTGTTCTTCTTAAGTCTCAAATATGTTATTATGTTGGCGTTTGGACATAAATATTGTAATTTTTGAAAAAAGTACTATTCAGAGTTAAGTTGGAAAATGGTATTTGTAATTTGAAATTATGCTTGAACATGTATTTCACTTGAAAAAATGTCGCAATTTTGTGAGCGGGGGAAACCAAAAAGTCTGAAAATTTGAAAAAGTGGTTTTTGAAAAATTCATTTTCGAAGTTTTTTCAATAAGTTAGCAAAATTTCATGGACAAACACGTTTTTGAGAAAACAAAATCAAAAAAAAAGGGAAAAGAAAATGAATATTCACTTAAGTGTAAGAGTGGGTTTAATTTCCTTTTTTTTTTTGTCTCGTCCTTAAAATTTAAACTTTAGACTTTAGGATTAGATCAACATATACGTCTATATTATACTGGATATTTTGTTCTGCAATGAATTCATTTGCCATTACTTTAAATGTGTTTTTTTAATCAACTAAGCATTTTTGGTGTTTAATGACAACATCAAGCACTGAAAATTAAATTTCATTTATATATTAAACAATCAAGAACTGAATAAACGTTTTTCATATAAAATCATAATAATATGTAACAATGCAGATATTATTAGTTACGATCTCAATAACAAATGAGAAGAAGTGAGAAGAATGACAAGATTTAACCAGAAAATTTGAAGAATTAAACCAATAATCGTGAGAGCTTACTTCAATTTGCAGTTTGACGTCGTGAGATTCCGCTGAAACAGAGTATGAGGTCAGATCGTGTAACTTTTATAAACATAATAGGGGTATTTTTGTCAACAAATTGTCCCTGTGCTAATATACTGGCTTTATAGTTGACTTTTGATTATGTGGCTAAATTCGATTGACTAGTAGTAAAAATAGCTAGTTATAAATTTCCCGCTATCTACTAGATTAGATTGGTAAAATTGAACAAATCCGGTCCACTAAAATTGACCAACTGAACAGTGAACACTTTTCCAATCCAACGAGGCATTGAGAAAACGGAAAAGGGTCAAATTTTTTCCTCTACTATAAGAAAAGGATTAATTTTACCCTCCGTTATACTATTGTCTAAAATACCCTTAATGTTATACTAGTGGATCAAATGTGCCCCTCCTGCGTTAGAGTTATCCAAGATAGACACCTGCAAAGATTATCACTAAGAATGAGAGCATAAGAGCTCTGTCGCAGCTCCCATGGCAACAATGGAAGCTTCCAGAAAAAAGAGAACAATTGAGTGGGAGAGAGATAGTGGAATTAAGAAAATGGACTTCATCACTTGTATTCATTCATTCCTCAACTATATATACACACTCGTATCTGGTAAAAGAAAACTGACTAATCAACTAACTAGAGTTTAACCAACTAACTGCAGTCTACAATATTAACTAACTACTAACACTGGCTAATTAACTCGCACATTGTTAACTGACTAACTACAGTGTTAACTAACTAATAACTATAATTAAATATAAATATTTCAATACCCCCTCAAGTTGGAAGTGGTGAAAATACTGCCAACTTGTCTAGAACACCAGAATGCTTGATGCCTGTTAAGGCCTTGGTGAGTATGTCTGCAAGTTGTTGACAGTAGTGATATGATGCAATGAGATGAGACCTTCTTGCAACTACTTCCGTACAAAGTGACAATCAACTTCGATGTGTTTAGTACGCTCGTGAAACATAGGATTCTTGGCTATATGCAAAGCTGATAAACTATCACAGAACATTGAAATAGGATGAATTGAGGTTACCTTCAGCTCAGTTAAGAGTCTGCTCAGCCAGACTAATTCACCAACCACCTTTCTAAGGGATATATACTCTGCCTCTGCTGACGATAAAGAAACAATTTTCTGCTACTTAGATTTCCAACTAATTGGACTGTTACCCAACAAAATTATATATCCATTCACAGATCTTCTAGATCTTCTAGTGTCTGGGCAAGAGGCCCAACCTGAATCATAGAAGGCTTTCACACTCCAATCTGCAGATTTAGACATGAGGATTCCTAAGGTGGGATCACCCTTGAGGTACCTCAAAAGGTGATATGCAGCTTTCAAATGGGGCTCCCTAGGATCCTGGATGAACTGACTCAAGTGTTGGATTCCAAAAGCAATATCCAACCTGGTGTTAGTGAGAAAACTCAGCTTCCCTATTAATTTTTTGTAGAAGGTTGGATCACCTAATGGCTTACCTTCCTTAGCTTTCAATTTCTCATTAGGATCCAGAGGTGAACTTAGAGCAGTGTACTCTAAGCAGTTGTACTCTTTAAGCAAGTCCAGAACAAATTTCCTCTGAGAAATAATCACACCATCAGATTTATACAATACTTCTAATCCTAAGAAGTAGTGTAAATATCCCAAATCTTTTATCTTGAACTTGTCATGAAGAAAAGTCTTTAATTGAAGTATACCCTCTATATCTGTCCCTGTCACTAATATATCATACACATATTGTAACAACACGATCGGTCATTTTGAGCTCCAGTGCGTCTTTTAGCGGTTGGAAGTATTGAACAGCTCCATTTCAGGTATATTGACTTGTTCGTATGGTCGGAGCTGAATTTCAAGAAGTTCGGAGTCAAATTGGAAAGAAAATTCTCATTTCAGAAACCTTAAGAGGAAGGAATTGACTAAAACTCGAATTTGGAGTAAACGACCTTAGAATCAGGATTTGAAGGTTCCAGCAAGTTCGTATGATGATTTCGGACTTGGGCGTATGTCCGGATCGTGTTTTGGATAACCCGGGAGCGTTTCGGCGTATATTATGGAAATCAGCATTTATGAAGAAATTTCCTAACTTTGGCTTGAAGCGCGTTTCAGTGATGTTGATGTCCGTTTGAGATTCCGAGCCTGTGAATAGCTTCGTATAGTGATTCTGGAGCTGGGAGCGCGATCGAAAGTGAATTCAGATGTTCGTAGGTCATTTTGAAGTCATTTGGCTAAAGATAGAAATTTGAAGGTTTTTGAGAAATCTGACCGGAAGTGGAAATTTTGATATCGGGGTCGGAATGCGATTACGGAAGTTGGAACAGGTCCGTAATGTCAAATATGACTTGTGTGCGAAATTTGGGGTCAATCGGACGTGATTTGATAGGTTTCGACATCGAATGTAGAAGTTAGAAATTTCGAAGTTCATAAAGTTTGAATTGGAGTGTGAATCGTTGTTTCGATGTTATTTGATGTGATTTGAGGCTTCGAGCAAGTCCGCATTATGTTTTGGAACATGTTGGTGTGATTGGACGGGGTCCCGGGGGCCTCGGGTGGATTCCGGGTGGTTAACGAATCAAAATTTGAAGTTGGAAAGAGCTGAGGTTGCTGGTGTCTGGTGTGACCGCACCTGCGAGGCTTTGGCCGCAGGTGCGGCGCCACTGATGCGGGTTGCGAGTCGAAAAAGCGGAATCAGGGGAGGCTTGGCTAAGGCCGCAGGTGCGACGGATTTTCCGCACCTGCGAACCCGCACGTGCGACTTTGGGAGCCGCAGGTGCGAATTTGGGCTGGAGCTGAGGAGGCCGCAGGTGCGGGAGCGCAGGTGCGAGAATTGGACCGCAGGGGCGGAAATCGAGCCTCGGCAGATTGTTTTATAACCGAGATTCTTGGCCATTTCTCTCATTTTTCTCATGGCTAGGGCAATTTTGAAGAGCTTCAAGAGGGGATTTTCGTCAAGCATCAAGAGGTAAGTGATTCTTTCTCATTACCAAGTTAAGTACAAGGTCTATACATGGAATTAGACATGAAAGTTGGGGGAAAATTTGGGAATTTGAAGAAAACCTAGAAATTTGTAAATTGATTTTAGCCACGAATTTGAGCATGAAATTAGGAGTAAATTGTATATTTAAGCTAGTAAAGCTTTGGGTAGAGTTTATCTTCAAGAAATTTCGGAATCCGGGCACGTGGGCCTGAGGGCATTTTGGTCAATTCACTAAGCGGAGTTGGAAAATTTTAAAATCTGAATTTTTAGCAAACTTTGGGTATATTTTCATTGGTTTATCATAATTTGGGTAGTTTTGGAGCGTGTGCATCAATTGGAGTCGTGGGGAGGGCTTGGAAGCCGTTTATGGAATTCCGGAGCGAGGTAAGGCTCCTTTATAACTTTGTGAGGGGGAATTGTCCCCCTAGATGAATTAATAAAGTATGTGCTATTATCTTCGGGGGCTACGTACGTACGAGGTGACGGGAGTCCGTGCGTAGCTACTATTATGCCTTGTCCGGGTAGTCTAGGACCCACTAGCATGCTTTACGTGTTGCACCCGTGATCCTGCCGTAATATTAAACTGCTAATATAATCGAAATCGTAATTTAATATCTGAAGAATACTAGAGTTCATTTTCCTAATCATCTAGAAAGAGAATTTATTTCCTCTGTGGATAATTGTATACCTGGTAGGGTTAAATTATGGAATATCATTAAACTTGGCAAATGAGTTTACAAATAAACGTTTTAATGCTATGTTTCATGTTCCTTTAAGAAGAATTTTACCACTTTCCTGAGAGAAACTGCTTTCTTGATAGAAAAATACGGATCTATTATGTGGATTTGTGTACATATGAGCACATGAGTCGCAGGTATGATTCGCGAGCAGGGTAGCCATATTTATTATGTTGATCGCGTCGCATGATCGATTCGCGAGCGGGAAATAAATAGATGCATCTATGGTTGGTGACGTTCGACCCTTCGACAGTGCATAGTTTATTATTATTGGTCTGCGCCGTTCGACCCTCGGCATATTTGTTGCGCATGACAAATGCTGCGTATTTTCCTATGAGTTATGCATGTTTATTGGCCTAGGTATATTTTGAATTGCTAGTTTAAAAGAAGGAGGATTTCTGTGAAAAATGTGGAACAAATTGATATTTATTGATGTTTCAAATCTCAGATTTCTTGAATAATTGATTATGATACTCATGCTTAGCTTCTCACTTAGATTATACTAGACTGACTTATAGCAAGTGTCAAATTTGTAACGACCCGGTCCGTCGTTACGCAGTATACGCATCTATTCCTTTATTTCTGTTTTGTAGTTGCCCGGTTAGANCCGGTGTAGAATTAGGCTTGAATTGGCGAAGTTAGTATTTTGGCGAATCCCGGTTGATAGGCGAGATTTTGATCCGAGGATCGGAATGGGATTCCGAGAGTTTCTGTAGCTTTGTTAGGTCATTTTGGACTTGCCCGCAAAATTTCAGGTCATTTGGAGATGGTTTGGTTGGTCTTTTGATCAAATGCGTGTTTCAGAAATTTTTGGGAATCATAGGCTTGAATTGGATGAGAATTT
>ML295918.1:52500-78646 GCA_005239495.1 Nicotiana undulata | reverse complement strand
ATCACTTTAGATATTTTAAAATACACTTTAACAAGGAAGAAGGACTGATCGAAAATACTAAATACCTTTATTTTTAGGTCACACAACCCAAATACGAATAAGAATTCATATATATGGACATATAGTTAAGAAAGCCGACAAAATGACATATATAGATGTCTAATACCCTATTTAACCGAACGAGTTGAATATCAACCTAATAGCATCATGAAAATACTTCAGCTACGATCCCAATGCCTTTCTCAGAAGGTCTTTCTAGCAATAGAATAGTAAAATACCACATTTGGCGTCTTAGGAATTTCCCAGAATTCGTGCTAAAAGGAAGGACAGAGCTTAGCCTTAACATACCTTTCCACGAACGTCTGAATGCCGGTAGTTCCTTCACGAATGTTGTTCCTTACATCTTAAGCTTCGCAAACACTATATATATGCATCTTATACGCACCTATAAACAGTTCATAATTGAGTTTAAATCGGCAGATTTTTCATATGACCCTAACTTGACGAAACGTCCGTAGAACTTTGTAAAAACGATCATAAAAGAGTCCGAAGATGATTACCTTGGCAAACCAAGTATAAAGCTTGAAGAAACAGCAAGAACAACAAATTCCTATCTTCCAAAAATAGCTCCAATCACAGCCAATAGAAGGGGAAAACGATTGCAAAGTGTAGAGATTGCGTTTCTAGGCACGGGGGCATACTTTAACGATAGAAATCGTTAAAAACGCACCTTAATCACTCAAGAACACCATGGAACCCTCTCTCCAGCTTTCCCACTGTTTTGGGACGAAGATGAAATGTTTTAGGGTCTTAAAAGTCGGATTTGCCCACTTATACTACTTGTTTGACCCGACCCGGTTCGCGACCCGGTTTCAGCCCGGACAGTCCGTGATAAACTAGTCATAACTTCTTACTTCGATGTCGGTTTGATGTGAGGTTTTTTTGGTTGCGAACTAGACTCGTAGACCTTTGATTTTGTAGGTTTTGAGTCCCATAATGCTTTATAGATTGGAAGAAATGATCTGATACATTTGACCCAAAGTTTAGAAAATTTATTAGAGAAATTTACGATAACTTTTGCCGACCTTTATTTCGCAACTTGCTTGACTCCAAAAATTAACATGTGACCAGTGTGATATTATAATACCTCATAACACATTATTCTTAGTATATTAGACACTCTTAGTCTTATCCCACAGGTGCAAGTTAACTTAAATCTTCCGAACGCGCGGGGTGCTACCCGAGTCATTTATTTAACCACGAACCTTTATTTAAGGGATTCCTTTGACCTAAAGCTTTAGTTTTGTTCCTTGATATTACCATACATTTTCAGTCTTATTCTCCCAATATGTTATACGTAATCATATATACCTTATGTAACCACGCCACGTTACGTATATTACGTAAGAGAAGAGAGAAAAACAAAACACATGGGGTCTCACACATTTTGGATTATACACTTCAGTATCAAGGAAGGTGAAGAAAGCGACTTTAGATTCGCAGAAGATCTCTTCAGAGTGGGTGTCTTAGTTGTGGTACTTGTGGGGTTCTTAAGAGGGAATACAACATATTATGGGCCTTAGGGCAGTGTGATTTTATTCTAGGATCTCGTGGGGTGACTTTCAGTTAAGGATCATGGTGTTCTGGGAAGGAGAAGTGTCAACTTAAGGGTAATTCGGAAGGAACTCAGAGAAATATGGCAGCTTGGTAGTAGGTTGGAGCAATATGGTGGTGGAGTTAGAGAGATTCAGTTCTGAGGGTTTGGTTAAGTGCAAATGGATTTCCAAAGAGTTCTTGATAATTTCTATCACGTTCGAGGTGGATATTTTCCTACCGGTATGAGAAGCATGTTGAATAGTGTGATTTTCTACTAGATGGGATCAACTGGAAGGTTTCTGGATGATTGGATATGTATTCTACTTGTGACTCAGAGTTGATTATGAGATTCTCGTACTTTCATATGATGGCATGATTATGGTGGTGTGTTGTGGGGGATTAGATTTGTATGTGCAAGGTCACAGTTAGTTTTGAAGGGAAGATCATAAATTCTTAGATGGCATGGACAGTGTTTGATGTTTAGATGGATGTTATAACTGCTTGGTAATTCCTGAGAATGGTTCACATTTCAAAAGGCGCACTGCGCGTTGACTTACATATGCTTCATTGGTACTGCGTTACTTGCCTAGTTGATCGACTGTTGATATTAAAATTTTGCTACGTGGCACGGAAGAATTATAGAAGTATTCCTTGTGGGATGATCATGTATGAGAGATGTGTTAGACATTCGGCGGTGGCGTGGGGATCATGTATGGTGATTCATGTGTTCTACGGATATGGAGAACTGGGGTTCTCATAGGCATGTTGTTTCACGGTGGTGAACTCTGGAAATGTGGCCAAATCTAGCCAAATGATAGTATGTATTACGATTAGTACATTGTGGATTTTCGGAGGATTATTTATCTATTTGTGGAAGACCAGAGTTGGTTTGGGGCCCATTGGTAGGCCCAACGAGGATGTGTATTCTACACCGGGTCGGATTGGTCGACTTTGTACTGCTATTGTTGGGGGATGTGACATTCAGTTAGAGTGGAGGTTATTCGTGCTATGATATGATCTATGTGTTACTCTTCTATTCCATGAGGGGTTTGGATTTGTTGGTTATATGAACACATATTGCGTTCCTATTTGGGCCTTATGGAAGAATTCGAGCGGAATGGTTATTGGGGTTCAGAATGGTTGATTGTAATTTGGTTATGGCCTTTGTCTGGTTATGATGTATGGTGTTGTTTTTTTCTCGGTGGTTGCGGTCATTCGCTTTTTGTACTAGGCGTCAAACTGCGCGTGGTGGTTGATTTCGAGCATGTTGTCTAAGGTATTTCATATGGACCAGTGTCTGGATGGGGTCACGCATTGCAGCGGGGTTATGTAAGATATGATACTTTGTGTTAGATTCGTGTGTATTGGTTCTACTAGGTATGATGAGTTCGTAGCATTTCAGTTGTGGTGGTACTTGTTAAACTTGGGGGATGGTTCTCTCATTTGAGTCGTTTTCCATGATTGAGTACATTTGGATTGTTGCTTATTGGTGCACGAATTCCACGAGTTGTGGATTTAGGTTGTATTGATGTGGCAAGTCACTAGAGTGGTTTTGTTTGATGAGATGAGTTCATTGGACATGGAATGGGTACTATCGGATTTGATTACAACAAGAATGGAGGATAATATCGGAAGTCGGCTTAGAAATTGACTATAGTCTTGTCAAAGGAGTTGGAGTTCCATGACTTGTTAATCTAATAAGTGGCTATGAGTTTCTGCGTGTTTCTTTCATCATCGGCAGTGTATGAAGGTTTTAGAACAAAGTTTTGTTTGATATGAGTTTTATTACCAGTACCGGGTTTATTTTAAACAACTATGGTGATTAGAAATTATTGCTTTGAGTAATTGAGTTATGTGGTATGTCATGTGATTACATCTTGGGTTATGGTTAGGGCGTGATACAACTTGTTCAAACTCATACAGTGTGTCAAAGCGAAATTCAGGTCTCGTAGGAAATTTCAGGTCTTGGAAATTGGATTCCAAGGTTTACGGGCTAAGGTTGAAGTAACGATCTTCAGTATGTTACATTGCCGAGCCTATATGGAATAGGGTGACGTGTAATCACCCCCATGTATGTGCATGGTAAGGTTACACGGCGATAATATATATATATATATATATATATATATATATATATATATATACGTGGATCGGGTTGCACGTTGTAGCGAGCCTTATGGCTATATATATGTGGATCGGGTTGCATGCCGCAACTGGCTTATGGCTATATGTGGATCGGGTTGCACGCCACAACGGGCCTTATGGCTATATGTGGATTGGGGTGCACGCTGCAACCGATATTGTACATTGCTGAGTGATTGAGTGTGCTGAGTGTTGAGCATGGTGAGAGAGAGAATGCGAGACAGTGAGATTGAGTACTCTGAGAGTGTGAGTACATGAGTTCATCACTGATATGCATTGCATTTGACATGCGTACTTAAGTTACATGCATAGAGATGTATTTCCTTCTGCTACCCGGTTTTGGTGACATTCATGATTTTGCCTGTATCTTGACATGTAGGCATTGAAAGGTGTTTATCAGACAAATTACAGTTTTCAAACTTACTCATATGCTTTGGGTTTTCGGTGAAAGATCTGGGATTTACTGTTATAGTTGAAAAGCATGACTATTTTTTCATAACTGTGAACAAGTTAAGCATCTTACCTTTGAGTTATTTTCATGTACCCTTTTATTATATTGTTATGGACTGTTGATGGTTATTAGAGTTTAACTCTGAACCTTGTCCCAGCTCTTCACTACTTTCAACCTAAGGTTAGGTATGTTACTTATTGAGTACATGAGGTCGGTTGTACTCATACTACACTTTTCGACCTTGCGTGCAGATGTTGGCTGTTGACGTTGCTGTGATCGACGGGAGATGGATTTTAAGATGTACCTGCGTTCAGGTTGTAGCTGCCTCATGTTCATGGTAGCCTTAGAATTATAGAAATCTGTTTACGTACATTTCGAACGGATGATGTATTTATTTCATACTAGCTTTGTAAATTCTATTCTTAGAAGCTCACGATTTGTACTAACAGTCCTTGGGAAGTGTGTGAGATTTGGATATTTGCTTTTACTTATTTTTCTTATTAAACTTCATTGGAATTGGATAATTTTTAATTGGCCTACCTAGCGGGTTGGGTTAGGTGCCATCACGACTAGTTGAATTTTGGGCCATGACACAAATAAATGGTGACTTGGAATACCTTATTAATTATTTCATTTGGGGACTCTTAAAATTAAAATAAATAATCCCTTTTCAATAATATCTCGTTAATTGGAAAAACTCCTTTTAAAAAAAGGAGGCGGGACAATAATTAATCGCTCTTTGTTGTTCTCTCAAGATTTTGACTGTTTCAACAACGTGTTCATCATCCGTATCATCAGGAGTTGGACTCCTCATATGTCGAGGATTCTGACCTTCGTGAATCAGATTTGTTTCATCTCCTTCTTTATGGGTTTCGTTGGTTGAATCATCACGATAGAACACATCTTCACGTTCATTGTGTGCTCCAACATTATAGATTGTTAGCTGCCATATCTGATTTTTTTCCTAACCAAGGAATTTTCTAAGCCCCACGACGGGCACCAAACTGTTTACCCATAAAATGGTACAGTTAAATTTATAATGTGGCTTATAGATACGTGAATAATTTGATCCAACAATATGAAATAAACGAGAATGAAATCAAGAATGTAAAGATAACTTAAAGAAATACAAGACTGCTGGTATGATAAGCTTCACCAGAAGTAGTAGTATGAACAGTATTAAGTACAAAAGAAAGTAAGTAATTTTATAATTTGAAAGCAGAATGTAGATTTTGTGTACAGAATGTTTCGTGTCTACGATAAATGCTAATTCTCCTATTTATAGCTTTATTTAGGGAGACAAGATCACCAAATCAAGCTTCTCTTGAATGCGAATAAAATTGTCATTGATGGCTGCATAAGGGTTGGCTATAAATGTAGTTATTCCCTGTGATGGCTGCTCATTGAATGCTACCCAATGTCAATACTTTGAATCTTTGTCATCAACTACTCTGTCTTCGGGATTCATCTAGCACCGGCCACATGCTTGCAACCGGCATCAACTATTTGTTGACTTACATCCTACCTGTCTTAGCCCCACGTGTCACCTCTTCATTCGTATATCTGTCACTAACCAATTTACCGCATACACATCTCCAATACCACTTTTATCCCAATTGCTTGTGAATAGATAAAATACTCAATGAAGCCTTTTCCTTTCTCAATGCGTTCATGAAAGATGATGGGATACTAATAGTTTTCTCTGGTGTACCCTGTAATCCTCATGCTTCTCAAATAACATTTTCCACAAAGAATCCACGGAAAGGAGCAATACCAGTTCCAGCAGCAAGCTGCAAGATGAAAAGATCAAAGTCTAATTTTACTATGCTTAGCCATTTTGAAAGGGAGCAAAGTGCCCTGATGGTGACAACAAAGGAGCTAGCACCGACAATATTTACCATTATAACAGTAGCATTGGGATCCTTTGGCACGAGCATTTCTTTTACAACAGTTGCAGTAATCTTAACATCTTCTCGAGGCTTCAAGTCGCCTGAAATATTAGCATTTGAAAGTAAGTGCATGACTATAAGCATATATATCGTATGTTCGTTAAGAAATCTTCAGTTGAACTTTGTTCATCAAGCCAAATATATCTCTTTACTCTTGGATTAAAGATCAAATAAACAAGACCAATGCTGCTAAATATTGTTTAAGGTTTAGGGAGTCCTTGATTCTTACATAACAAGTTCGAGCAGACTCCTTTAATTATTTCCCCTTTGTCATTGGTGTAGACAAGCTTTTGACACACTGATAAACATGTATGAAACCTCTAGTTAACTCATATACTAGAAGAAGGAAAATACCAAGCTAACTGAATTATGTTATTGACTTTCAAATACTTGACCTATATATGTTAATCAATCTGCTGTGTGTAATTAGCGGCAGAGATATATTTCTGACGTGTAATTTATATATCTTGACACATGTCTTAGCAAGTTGCCTGAATTATATGTATCTTTAAACAATTTACACATAGTTTAGTTGTGACAAAATATTATTTTATAAGTTTATCCATCAGATAACTTTTTAAACACTTGTTATTAACCTGTGGAGGCAAAATAATATTTGAGCCTTCATTTTATAAGCAAGATCAACCCCATTATTTGGAAGAAATCAAACTCAGTAGACATGCAATGATGCAATAATATCAGGGAAGAAGAAGAAGAACCTTCTCCTCCTCCTCTTCCTCCTCTAGGAGCTGAAATAATTTCTCAATTCTATATGATTGGCTGCATATAATCTATACAGTCTAAATTCTGAATATCAAGGTCCGTCGAAGGAAAGTTTTGAAACGATGCATACGTCCGATTTAAATACCGTTTGGTCATGAAATATACTAGTTCGGCTATTAGTATTTGCAAATCATATTTGAATTTCAAATAAAATGATGTTCAAAGTGAAATATTGGTTTTTCACTTGCAAATCTTCATAAGCATCTGGACAACACCCTATTTGAAGTTGAGAAAAAAAGGAAGTTTAATTTGTAAGCTTAGTTATATTTGGACATGGACTTCACTTGGAAATCACTAAAATGCTGGATAATTCACGCCTGTCTTTTGGAATGAGCATTTATTTACATCACTGTAATCATTATACAAAATGATCTTGACGGGAAGGTTTTCCATGACGAACGAAGAGAGTTGCCTTTCTAGTCTCATGGACAACTAGGTAGTAACAAATTATTCAACATCCAAGTTTTCGGAAATTCGGTTGTGAAAGCTGGATTTACTTCTCTATAGAATATGGAGTCATCTACCTATTAAAGAACGAGTAAATGTTATTCGATGCCCACTTACAATTTGAATAGAAGAAAATTATCTCTCGTATTTAAAGAACAACTATATTTACAAAAGACGGCTTGGAAACTTCCCTTCTCCTATATGTATATATACTTGCACATTTAGTAAGCTTCAACAAGTCTTGACCAATACCCTTAAACAGATGAAAGGAAAACCATAAAGCCGAAGAAAATGATTATTCATATATTGCAAGAGTAACAGATTCTTTATCCTAGTTCTACGTACAATAATACAGTTTACAACAACAACTACTCCTACTACTACGCCTTAGTCCCAAATGAGTTGGGGATTCCAACATAGCAGAGGGCCCTGAGGTCTTCTAAAACAAAAATTTTGCGGGGAAAAAAGTTGATTTTATATACATTCCATGACCATAGGAAATAGGAAGATATTTAAAAACAAGAAACAAACTATCTTATCTAACAACATGCAAATTATGCACATCAAGTCGCAGATGCAATCAATGGAATCCCCTTGATCCTCTAGATTGATAGAGTTCAAGCCTGCCTTTGGATTCATGCAACAATGTCTCCACCTTTTCATCTTGGTTCAAGTATGCCTACTTCGACGCCCATTCTAGCACTGAAAGTACCTCGGATTGAGCTAGCTCATCGCTATCAGGGACGTGCAATGCTATGTAACATAGCAGAAGTAATGTGGAACTCTGAACTATTTTTTCACCAAGGAAAACAAGTTGAATCAAATGTTGTGCCCCTCCCATGCTTATGATCGCTTTGCAATGATCCATGTGAAGGTAGTTATAATTGAACACAAATTTTGTGAGTGCAATGGCTGCTTCGTTTGAAATCTCTGCTTCTCGTTCATCGAGCAACTTTACTAATGGGCTAATCATCCTCGTCTCTGTAGCTCGAAAAGTCCTAGCCAAATTCCCAATAGCCCTAATGCACGGAATAAGCATATTTAAATATTCTTTTTCGATGATTCTCACAAGTTGATCAACAAGAGCTTTGCAAGCAGGCGAATTGGGCTTGAAAGCTGACTTTCTCAAATCAGAATCTTGCTCTGCCGCAGCTGTGATTTCCATTACTGCCATAGCTGAATTGTACTGAATATCTTCAGTCCCTTTCTCTAACAGTACTGCAAAGAAAAGCATTGCTCTTGATTCAGTAATGCTACGGCAAATAGATGAATTTCCCTTGGCAAGTTTCCATAGAGCTCTTGCAGCCATTGCCTTCATATAATCCTTAGTAGAAGATTCCTCGAGTTCTCGCCCTTTACTACTTACTCCTGTAGAAGAAACACTATGATGATGGTGATGGTTTACATCATCATTATTATAATTCACTTTGTGTACATTACTATTATTTTTGTTCCTAGCAAAAACAACAGCATGAATCGACGTGGCTTTGCTAGCAATAGTATACTTGCTATGCTCCTGGACTGTCTCAAAAGCGAGATGGCTAACAAGTAATCGAATATATTATGCTGATGAAAGAGATCCTGACATTTTGGGTAATGTGCAGAAAGTTGAGAAACTGCCCAAGCCACTGCTGCCTGAACTTTCATTGGACCTTCTTTGAGGATTTTCACAAACACTGAGCATACACCAAGATGAATCATGTGTTGGACGCTTTCAGTATCATATCCTAATAATCCAATTACCTTTGCAGCATTCTCCTGACCTTCCAGTTGTCCTTCTTTCAACAATTTCAGCAATGGTCCAACTCCACCTTCTTCAACAATCAATTTTCCATTCCGGTGATTGTTCTTAGCTAGTGACATCAATGATGCAACAACTTCAGATTGATCATTGACCGAACCAGTATATAAAATAGCTATATGTTCCCAAATAAAGCATAATATAGGTGGAGGAAGGCCCAAGTACTCATCTCCGCTTTCTGTGGCGGAGACACGGAGGGGCCACAAAACATTACCTATGGAATTCTCTAGCTGTAAAGACATGTTGCGGAAAGATGGTGAGGGGATGATGGTAAATACGCGCTGCATTAGTCCCTGAACGCAACATTTGCTAACGATGGATATAGCCATTTCCATGGCTTGTTCAGTGTTGTCAATAATACGCCTCGTGGGGCGTTGGTAGAGGTCGTTGCTGGATCGTGCTGCTTGACGGAGCAGCACAGCCAACCTCTCTGTTTTTTACTTGAGCTCAACACATTCTTGCTTGAATGAAGTTGCCACATCAGCTGCCTGGGTTACTTGATCTGCCAATTGGATTGGCTTTGCCAGGATTTGCTTCACTATATCCGCCATCAACTGGAATTTTTGATTAACCTGAGATTTAAACCTACGTCACAGAGCAAAATTCTTGAACCACTTTGTCACTACACTGAAATCTTTTCTTATTCTAAGAGAATCGATAATTTGTATAGTTTATATTCAATTAAATCCTCTTGCGCTCATCTATTTAATCAACAGATTGGTGGTTGAGTCAATAACATGTTATGCGCTGGAACCCTGGGTCAGTAATCTTTGCTCTTCTCATTTGAAAAATTGCACAAGTCCAAAAATGGAGTCTTCTCACTTGTGAATCTTGAGGACAAAACCCAACCAACAAATGATCCAAATTCAATGCCTAAAAACAGTTTTGACAAAGTAGATCTTTGATGTGAATTTTGTTTTGCTCTACTATCAAATGAACAAAGAGATCAAGACTGTAGGGAGAGAAACATAGAAGACTTTGACTTGGGTTTTGAGAGTATAGTATATAGTAGAGGTTTAACAATGGAAGAGTTAGTTTTTGGTGACTGATATTCAGAGTCAATTGGTTTATTAAATAAAATAAAATATTGGCCTTTGGCTTTACGTTGTTGTGATTCGTCAATTCCTGATTTTATTCGATACAACTATCAGTTTGACTTTTCTCGGTCTTAAAATTTATTTATTTCCTAGTGAGTAGAGAAATTAATAATTTATCATCCGAGTTGTTGTCGTCCTAACTACCTCTCAGACATGGGCCCACGCTACAAGACAAGAAGAGAGGAACCTTTGTGTTTACCCTTAAAATTGGATAATAATTAAATTTATAAGTGGTTTTAAGGATACGTGATTTCACTCGGTACAAACTGAGAAATATAAAAATTGATGTTAGAAATTAATGGTAAAGTAAAGCAAACCAATACAAAGTACAATTTGTCCCTCGAGCTAAATCGCCCTCGAACCGAATAAGTGTGTAATTGAGAAGTATGAACTTAACAGCAGAGCAAGAATGCTTAAGAGATAAAATGTAAAATAGCTTTGTTATGCGTAAATCAGATGATTACTAAAGGACTGGAATTCCCCTTTATATAGTAGGAGAATTCTACTTAGGGTACAATTCTAAATACAGAAGGAAATCTCATGATTGGCTAAATAACCGTTCTTTTGATACGTGCCGATATTTAAGCCACGATCCTTTCCCGATCACGGATATCTCGACTTCTCGTTATTCGACTTTAGCAGGCTTTCTTCGGTCTCGCTCGATGTCTATCGCGTTTGGTCTCGATCCTGGCTGGTCTCGATCTCAATTGGTCCTTTGAATCTCGAGCTCGGTACCGTATCTCCATGTCACAGTCTGATATAACACAGGACCGAATCTCGACCTGCCATCCTATCCTCGATTAACCATAAAAAATAGGGCGAGCCCGGTTTTGACCGTATACAAATAGTCCCCTCATTTCTCATAAAGATGATAAGAAACGACATGAATTCTCGAGCTTCATCTTTTTGACTGATGATGTCATTGACTAGCTCGATCATGATGCAAGAAACATGACATAAGTGGTAGAGGTGACCGAAACGTCCCGTCGATATAGTTCCTCAGACATTTAATGTACGTTAGTCGATGGTCGGCCACTACCAGTCTTTGAACCGTCGCCGTGAAACCAATAAATAGATCCCTTCTCCATTCTTTCATACTTTACTTTCAATCTCTTTCACTCTAATCTTCATAGCTCTTTGCATTCTTCAAATCTTCCTATCTTCAGGTCTTTGAGTTTCATCGTTTGTTCCTTCTAAAACACCAAATATTACAATCTTTATTCTTCTTTGCCTACAAAAAATAAATGGCTAAGACGTTCCGTATAAAGAAATCACTTCCTCGTCTCGGCCGGACGGAGAGAAAACAATGGGGGAGCCTCGCTCTGTGGAGTTTGTTCCCAGAGGTGTGTCATTAGTTCTGACTTCAAAGTCGAGAAAACCTCATCGGTCCCTGGTCGATGCGAATCGGTATCGAGATACATATGCTCAATACCCCAAAGCCTCTTCGACCAAGTGAAGAAATAATGCAACTGGGTAAACAAAAAGGTCGTGATACCGGCCCTAGAAGAAGCAATTGCTACTCACGTGGAAGGGTTCTTGAGTGTTTACTCTTACCCTTTCATGTTGGGTCCCCTCGATCCGATCATCATATACTTCTGCGAGAAGTACCAGGTGACCCTCAACCAAATTCACCCCTCTTTCTAGAGGATCGTGATACTACTTCGCTTCTTTGCGAGCAAAATCGACGGGCTTCCCTTCACCCATAACCACCTCATAAGAATATATAGCCCTCGACTCTATCGAGAAAGGCTGATAAAGCTTCAACACCGGGCCACCAAGGCGCTCATCTCGAGTATAGATGAAAACAAAGACCAGGGCTAGATGGGCCGGTTCGCTCGAGTGAAGACCTCAGACCTAATTCCAACCGAAAACATATCATTTCCTGAGAAATGGAATACGAAACGTAAGTATGATTTCATCTTTAATTTATGTCTGCTGTTTTTACTTTTTCATCCTTTCTTATCAACGTTTTTCTCAATGCAGTCGTTGCTTGGATACTGGGTATGGTTCCCCATCTCGATAACTAGGTCAAGAACCTGGTTTCGACGTCAACACATGTCGAGCACGTATGGCGCGATTTATCAAAAGGATGATGGGAGGCTCGTAACCATGTTAAGCCTTCTTCCCGTCTCAATAATTTGGTCACCGCTTAGACATTTTTTCGAGCTTACTTAGTTTCTTCTTTGTAGGTCTCGGGAAAGATACGACGATGAGGCCCCCGTATGGTGATGAATAAGCCTCACCACCTACCTCGAAGCCGGCGAAGGAAAGCAAGAGGAAGAGGGCCTCGACCTCCGAAGGGCAAGAACCCAAAAATAGAGCGGCTCGCAAACCCAAGAAGAACATCATCCTCTTGACTGTGGAGTCAGTCCAATTACTAAGGGAGGAAGAAGAAGAAGAAAGAGAAGATGGTTTTGGGATGGTGGCCCGTGCTCGAGCTAATACCGAGACTCAAAGGGTCACTGAGCTGGCAGAAGCAAGAATTAATCTACCCCGACCTGATGGAGTCCAAGAGGAAGACTCGACTGAAGTCCCCGAGTCGATTAGAGCCGAAGGTGCCTTACCTCGGGGTGAGAAGGCCGTTGCGGAGGCGGTAGATGGTGTTGTGGAGACCGGGCTCAAGGCTCCTCGAGATAAAGAAAGTACCCACAAATATTTACTTGGGGCGATAGATATCGGAGACTCCCCTTCGTTTCCTTCACTCACCAAGGAAATGATTCGGGAAGCTCGGGTCGTGAAGACCTTTCACGGAGAAGGAACCCATGGAGAGGAGGATCCTTTTCATGGATATTTTGCTGGGGTATAAGATGTCGTTAGTCTGAGTGATTTGGAGGTACCGAGGAAGAGCCCGGGTGAGGCTTCCTCGAGTTTCAGACTAAACAACCAGTTTCCGGCCCCTAGTGCAAATCATGGGTGCAAACGAACGATTATTATCACGGTCCCGGAAGATGCCCGGGTTCTAGCTGCCCCCGTATGAGTGGCTAGCTACATTCGGAGTTTGGTTACGGAGGAAGACCAAGCTCTGATGGACGAGGTGGGAGCACCTTGTCTTTTTAACGAGGCTCAATAGGCTATGAATCGGGTAAGTCCCTACTCTCTTTGTTAATATGAATTTTCATACTTGAGTTTTTCTCTCTTTGCATAATTCTTTCTTTTCTGTTTTTATAGGCCTCGGTGTTTCATCATGAAGCTTTCTTTCGATCCCGAGGGGAGCTGAGCCAATCTGAGGCGAAATTCGAGGGCTCATTAAGGATAAAGACGCCTTCAAGCTTCTCAATGAGCAAAGAGAAGAGGAAGCAAAGGGCCTTCATGCGGAGCTAGTAGCGTCTCAGAAAGAACAAACTGATCTGGCCAAGTAGGTAAGAAAAATCTTAGAAGTTAATGACACTGATTCGGGCATGGTGGCTAACAGTTCGGTCCCACAGGTCCAACAAAAGCTCGATATAATCGGGAAACTTCGTGAGGAAGTGGATGCAATGAAGGCGGAGACCCTAGCGTGGAGGAAAAACACGGACCGACTTACCTCAGAAAAGGAGGTTGCCCGAGATCAACTGTCCTCGGCTAAGTATAAAAGAGAAAACCTTGGTGCAAGCCAAGAAAATTGAGGAGTTCCAGTCTTGGTTGGGTTCCTATAACAGTTCAAGAGTATGAAATTGCAAAGTAGAAAACTTTCCCAAGGCAAGAGATATCGGCAAGGAAAAATACTTCTCTTTATAAACGATTATACATGCGTACATGTTTTGTGTCAGGGCTCGAGCAACCTATGTGGGCACGGTTTGTTTGACCGTTTGGCCCATACAAACTCTACATATCGAGACCCTACTTCAATGAAGTAATTTCCTCGCAACAAAGTTGACGTTCGAGGGCATTCCCCCCAGTATTCGAGGTTGATTGAAAAGAAGCCTTGGATACTGTTGAATTGTTCTAAGTTAGCACGATCAATGGTTGCCTCGTTAAAACCCTCTCCAAAAAACCCATTTGGGACAAAACCGGTCTAAGGGAAAAAGAGTGCTGATATCTACGGATTATACTTCATTTTACACTCCTTCTTACTTGAGTTTTGGTTAAAAATATATATAAAATAGTTCCAAAAGGTTACATGTTGTACTTGTTTGCAGGGTTTGGTAAAAAAGATGACAATTAGTCAAAACTAGCTCAAAAAGGAGTGAAACATGCACAAGTACCAAGAACAAGTCCAAACACAGTGCAACCGAGACACTGCAGCCGCATTCCATTTATTGCGGTCCGCAGTGAAGAGATTCAGAAAGGTGCAAATGGAAGAAACTCGAGCACTGCGGCCGAAAAGCAGTTTTTGCGGACTGTAGTGATATCACAGCGACCGCAACCCATTTTGTGCGGTCCGCAATGCTAGGATTCAGAGAGCTGGAATTTTGGAGGTCATGGCCAATGCGGTCCACAATCCTATTTTATGCAGACCACAGTAGTAGCCACCGCGGTCGCGGTGCATTTTATGCAGCTCGCAGTGGCCAAGTTCAAAGTAAAATGTCAAAGACAAAGAGCCTCACCGCGGCCACACTCCATTTCTTGCGGTCCGTGGTACCCCCGAAGTGGTAGTTTTGTCCAGAAAATTCGGCCTAGCATAAATACTTTCTTTTCCCATTTTTAGGGAAGCGTTTGTAATCTAACTTTGACAGGAGCTCGTGAACATCTGTTTTAGACTATTTTGAGTAGTTTTATAGTGGGTTTATCATTGAATCTTCAACTATTAGCTTGTAATTAAATTCTATGGGTTATTCTTCATCTATTTCTTTGTTTTATTTCACTATCATGAGTAGCTAGACCCATTATCTAGGGTTGTGGCTCAACCCTAGTGTGGGTATTTGATGGGTCTTTTAATTTAAGGTTGAGATGTTTATGGGTAGTTGAATTTTGGACTGATTTGTGTTTTCCATGTTAAATTAGTGGTTGCAAACACTAATTGGTTCCTATTTGACTTGGGGTCTTCTTGAGAAAGAGAGCTTGAGTCTAGGAAAATCAGTCCAACAAGGAACTGGGATTTAATCAAGAGATTGATAGTCTCAATTAACGGGTTAAACCTAGAGATAGTAATACCCTACTTGAGCTTAAATTGCTTGCACAATTTTGACACCCAATTGGTCTCGAGAGAGGCAATTAGGGCAAAGCCACTCGAGCTACCGAGTGGTATAGAGTGGGTAACTCCGTGCATTGGCTATATCACAATCCCCAACATAACGTCTTTGCCTTAGGCTTTAGATCCCGTCAAGTATTCACCTAGGAGAAAGTCACAGCCCTAGTCCCTTTATCTATTGATAAAACAGTCAAAAATATATTAGTTAGTTAGCTTGTAATTTTGACTAGACTAAATCGTAGTTTAATCACAAAACCCTTTGATGAGAAGTGCAACTGAGAACACAACGCACCATTAGATCACTTAGAACTCAACTCCCACATATATAGCTCCCTGTGGAAATCGATCCCGACCCTTCAAGTAAAAGATGCATTGACCCCCGTACTTGCCACTCTTTAGTCGTATAGGCGGGAGCCGATCACTTTTTGGCGCCGTTGCCGGGGAGCTTTTACGGTGTTGATTATCTACGTGAATAGTGGTGTAGTGTGTTTTCCCTTCCTTCTTTTGTTAACATGTGTGTTGAATCAATTCCGGTACTAATGGCGGATCCTTTGGGTAATATTATTCTGGGGGAGGAGGTGTTTAACAATGGAGAAGATGAACTAAATCAAGTACCACCTCCAAGACGGGGCCGACATGCCAATGTTAATGAGGATATTCCAGACCCTCCCCCGCCTCCACCTTCGAGAGTTTCCCCTCGGGTACTTCCAAACGAGGGGTACGCGAGTGCTACTGTCCCGCCTAGAATCTGGGCGGGGAACTTCCAAATCACAAATGTGATGCTGACACTCTTGGAGCAACGTGAGTACTTCACAGGAGCTCCACATCAGAATGCTTATAAGCATTTAAAGGGGTTCGTTGATACCTTCTGGGGGAGCAAGCAAACAAACATCTCAGAGGATGCATTAAGGCTTAGGCTATTCCCTTTCTCTCTCCGAGGGAAAGCATTAGACTGGCTGGAGCGACTTCCCAACCACTCCATATCCACATGGGATGAGCTAGCAGACAAGTTCATTGCAAAATTCTTTCCTCCTAGTCACATGGCAGCGCTTAGAGATGAAATATTGGCTTTTAAGCAAGAGCCAAATGAGCCTTTGCATGAGATTTGGGAGCGCTATCGGACCATGGTAAATGAGTGTCCAAACAATGACATGACTGAGGCCATGATACAACAGACCTTCTACCGAGGAAAAAATACCACCAATCAGTGTGTGGTCAATAAATTGGTTGGGGGAAACTTCATGAATCTACCATACAATGAGGCATGTGAGGTCTTAGATGAAATGGCTGACACTTCATCAGCATGGCAGAGTAGAGAAAATGTGCCTCAGGGTGATCCAGGTGTTAATGGTCTTCACAAAGAACTTCAAGAACATGTGCAAGAAATTTCTGAGCTTACCACCACCATGAATCAACTTACTAAGGCAACACTTCAACAATTACAAGGGCCGAAGCAAGTGAATGCTATGGAGGGGGTTAATGTTTTGGTGAACAAGAGAAGACCTCGTGGAAATCAAATGCAAAACATCAATGTTCAAGGTGACCAAGGATCGAGTGGGTGTAGTCAAGAGGATTCTTATGATGATCAAGATGAGGATGTCATGTATGCCAACAATTATCAAGGACAAGGGAACAATCAAGGCAACAACCAAAATGGAACAATCAAAGGCAACACAATTGGAACAATAACAACAATTCAAGCAATTGGGGGAACAACAATAACAACAATTGGAGCGGGAACAATAATAACAACAATTGGGGTGGAAACGGTAACCGGGGGTCGGGCTTTTAAAGGCCCCCGATGTACCAACAACCCAACAATCCACCCCCCTATCAATCACAAGGCTAAGGTTCCTCAAGTAATGATATGGGTAAAATTGAGCAAATGTTCAAACAAATGATGGATTGCAATGCGGATTCTTGCCTCCCATAACACCTCTATTCGAAATCTTGAAGTGCAAATGGGACAAATCTCTCAAGACTTGGACACACGCCCGAAGGGAGCACTACCAAGTGATACGGTGGTGAACCCCAAGGGTGGGAACAACAACAACAATACCGGTCATGCCATGGCGGTGACCACAAGGAGTGGACGAGGCGGTGAGGCTAGTTCTTCTAAACAAAAGAGAGTTGTTGGTGATGAGGATGACTTGACAAATGATGAGGTTCCGATTGAGGTTGATCATGTAGTTGAGGATCCAACAACTAGTGAAGTGAGGAGTGATATTCATGATCATGAGGAGGAAACTCAAAGTGACGTGAACCCATCTAGGGAACACATAATTGACATTCTCGAGCCGGTTGTGTCAAAAGCAAAAGCTCTATTGCCTAGGCCTCCTCCTCCTTATCCTCAAAGGTTGGCGAAGAAATATAATGATAACCAATTCAAGAAATTCATCGACATGATGAAAAGCTTATTCATCAATGTCCCTTTAGTTGAAGCTTTAGAGAAAATGCCCGGGTATGCCAAGTTCATGAAGGACTTGGTCACAAAGAAAAGGTCAATGGAGTGCGAAACTATAAAGATGACTCACCAAGTGAGTGAAATAGTGCACTCAATGGCACCCAAGCTTGAAAACCCCGGGGCATTCACCATTCCTTGCACAATTGGTAGCGCGGATTTCGCCAAAGCATTGTGTGACCTTGGAGCTAGCATAAACTTGATGCCATATTCGGTCTTCAAAATTTTGGGGATAGGTAAACCTCGGGCTACTTCCATGCGTCTTCAAATGGCGGATCGATCTATAAAGAGGCCTTTAGGAATCATTGATGATGTTTTGGTGCGGGTTGACAAGTTCATATTGCCCGCGGATTTTGTTATCTTAGATTGTGAGGTGGATTATGAAGTTTCTATCATTTTGGGAAGGCCCTTCCTTGCAATGGGGAAGGCCTTAGTTGACGTGAAGGCTGGTGAGCTCACCTTCTGGGTGGGCGATGAAAAGGTTGTGTTCCACATGTGCAAGTCAGTGAAGCAACCCAATAGCACTGAAGTATGTTCTTTCATGGACCTTGTCACCGAGGTCATTATTGATGAAACAAGCTCAATGATAAATGTTGAAGATCCCGTGGAGGAAGCTTTATTGAACCATGATGATATTGTGGTGGATGGCTTGATCGAGAGTACCAATGCTCTACAAGGCATGTGTTCTTACTCATATGGTCCTCCAAAGTTATCCTTGGATTTGGAGAATCGGAAAACTCCTCCGACAAAGCCTTCAATTGTAGAGCCACCTATATTGGAGTTGAAGCCACTTCCACCACACCTCAGGTATGAATTTCTTGGTCCTTCTCGTACTTTACCTATTATACTTTCATCTTTCCTAACCAAATTGCAGGTAGACTCTACTCTCAAAGTGTTACAAAGGAAGAAGAAGGCCATAGGATGGACACTTACAGATATTTGGGGAATAAGCCCCGCATTTTGTATGCACAAAATCATTCTCGAGGACGGAGAAAAGCCTTCCGTAGAACATCAACGGGGGCTAAATGAAGCAATGCAAGAAGAAAGAAATAATCAAGTGGCTTGATGCAGGGGTCGTCTAACCAATCTCGGATAGTGCTTGGACTTCTTCGGTCCAATATGTTCCAAAAAGGGTGGTATGATCATGGTTCAAAATGAAAAGAACGAACTTATTCCAACAAGGACAGTCACAGGTTGGCGGGTATGCATGGATTACCGCAAATTGAACAAGGTGACTCGCAAAGATCACTTCCCATTGCCTTTCTTGGACCAAATGCTTGACAGACTTATGGGTAGAGCTTTCTATTACTTCTTGGACGGGTATTCAGGCTATAACCAAATCTTGATTGCTCCGGAGGACCAAGGAAAGACAACCTTCACCTGTCCTTATGGGACATAATCTTTTTCCAGGATGCCTTTTGGATTGTGCAATGCACCCGCTACATTTCAGCGGTGCATGATGGCAATTTTCACTGACATGGTTGAAGACTTTCTAGAGGTATTCATGGATGATTTCAGCGTGGTTGGGGACTCCTTTGATGAATGCTTGAACAATCTTGATAAAGTCATCGCTCGTTGTGAAGAAACCAACCTAGTGCTCAACTGGGAAAAATGCCATTTTATGGTTGAAAAACGGATAGTTTTGGGCCACAAAATCTCAATGAATGGAATTGAAGTAGACAAGGCCAAGATTGAGGTCATTTCTAAATTGCCACCTCCAACTTAGGTAAAGGGAGTCCGTAGCTTTCTTGGGCATGCCGGGTTCTACCGGCGCTTCATTAAGGACTTTTCAAAGGTGGTCAATCCTCTTTGCAAGTTGTTAGAGAAAGATGCCAAGTTCCACTTTGATGAGAATTGCATGAGTGCATTTGAGTTGTTGAAGCACAAGCTAACCACCACGCCAATTATCACTGTGCCAGATTGGAGATCTCTTTTTGAGCTAATGTGTGATTCAAGTGATGTGGCGGTGGGTGCGGTTTTGGGCCAAAGGGTGAACAAGATCTTTCACCCCATTTACTATGCAAGCAAGACAATGAATTCCGCCCAAATGAACTACACCGTCACCGAAAAAGAGTTGTTGGCTATAGTCTTTGCAATGGAGAAATTCCGTCCTTATCTTATGGGTGCCAAGGTCATAGTTCACACCGACCATGCGGCACTCCGGTATCTCATGATGAAAAAGGATTCCAAGGCTAGACTTATGCGGTGGGTGTTATTGCTTCAAGAGTTTGATTTGGAGATCATTGATAGAAAGGGGAGTGAGAACCAAGTTGCCGACCATCTCTCCCGTTTGGAAGAGAAAGGGCGACCTCGTGATGGGCTTGAGATTGATGATAGATTCCCGGATGAAAAACTTCTCTCTATTACTATGCAAGAAATGCCATGGTTCGCGGACATCGCCAACTACATTGTCACTGGTGTTGTCCCGTTTGAGCTCTCTTCTAACAAAGGAAGAAGCTTAGACGGGATAGCAGGGATTATTATTGGGATGAACCGTACTTATTCAAGATATGCAATTATGGTGTCATCCAGCGATGTGTGCCCGAAGAAGAGCAAGGGTCAATTATTAAGGCATGTCATTCCTCACCTTATGGTGGTCATCATGGAGAGGCAAGGACCGCTTCAAAAGTGTTAAGTTGTGGTTTCTTTTGGCCTACTTTGTACAAGGATGCTAGTGAGTTGGTCAAGCGGTGTGATGAATGCCAAGGAATGGGTGGCATATCCAAGAAAGATGAGATGCCTCTCACTACAATTCTTGAGGTGGATATTTTCGATGTTTGGGGCATTGATTTTATGAGGCCTTTTGTTAGCTCATGTGGAAACACTTACATACTCGTGGTGGTGGACTATGTTTCGAAATGGGTTGAAGCTGTGGCTTTTCCCAATAATGAGGCCCGAAGTGTGGTTGGTTTTCTGAAGAAGCATATTTTCACAAGATTTGGGACACCCCGTGCCATCATCAGTGACGGGGGGTCTCATTTTTTGCAATAGGGCCTTAGATTCATTGTTAACAAAGTATGGAGTCAATCATAAGGTGTCCACTGCGTACCATCCTCAAGCAAGTGGCCAAGTGGAAGTGTCTAATCGTGAAATCAAGAATATTTTGGCCAAGACAGTGAATGCTAATCAGACTGATTGGTCCCGGAAGCTTGATGATGCTCTTTGGGCTTACCGGACCGCCTTCAAGACCCCAATCGGTATGTCTCCTTACCGGTTGGTGTATGGCAAGGCTTGTCATATTCCGGTGGAATTGGAGCATAATGAACTATGGGCTTTGAAGAAATTGAATTTGGATTGGGATACAACTGCAAATCTCAGAGTTGATCATCTCAATGAGCTAGACGAGTTCAGATATAATGCATATACTAGCTCCTCTTTGTACAAAGAGAAAATGAAGTATCTCCATGATAAATATGCCAAAGACCGGGAGTTCAAGGTGGGAGACTTGGTGCTTCTTTTCAATTCTAGACTTCGTCTCTTCCTGGGAAAACTAAAATCCAAGTGGGGTGGCCCGTTTGAAGTTGTGTTGGTTACACCCTTTGGTGCTCTTGATCTCAAGAACAAGAATGGGGAGATTTTTCGTGTGAATGGGCACCGAGTCAAACATTATCTTGGAAATTTAAAGATAGCCACGTGGTGGCTTTGATGAAATTCCTTTGAACTTGGTAACATGCGTCGTGCCGCGACATTAAATCAGTCGCTTCTTGGGAGGCACCCATCTGTCTTTCTTTTTGTTTTTCTTTGTAGTATAGGATTTTCTTTTTGACTAACTGGTTGTGAGATGTTGTAGGATCGTTTTGATGCAGTGCAGGACTAAGTTGGAAAAAATGAGCTCTCTGAAGTTTGCACTGTGGCCGCATTGCATTTTGTGTGGCCGCAAAGGCCTTAGTGCGGGGGCAACATTCCAATGCGGTCCGCAGGGTGATTTAATGGTGAAAAGGGGCTCTCTGAATTTTACAACCGCGACCGCAATGCATTTTGTGCGGACCGTAGTGGACCACTGCGACCACATTGCAATTCTTGCGGTCTGCAGTGGATGTCTCCTCATTGTCCTTGGCTTTTGAGTATCGCGGACCACACTGCCATTTTGTGCGGTCCGCGGTGGGTAAGTGACGTGGGCCCCAGGTCCTTTTTCTATAAATAGGGCCTGATGCCTTCATTTCTTTTCTCTCTCTGCACACTTAATAAAAGAAACATTGTTCATCACTCCTACTTCTTGACTTCACCTGCTACATCTCATTCATCTACACTGCATCTCACATCTGGTAATTTTAATTTTTTTTCTTAGTTGTTTAACTTTGTTATTTTCTTTTTAAATAGTTGTTTTTCTTCTTTTTCTTCCCTTTTCTTTCAATCAATGCTAGGGTTTGCTTAATAATAGTTAAATTAGGACTAATTAGTTTTAAAACATTGATTAAACACCTAGAGGATCAATAATATGTGATTTTAGGCTCAATTTGGGACAAAAGTTTGAAACCCTAGGTTAGTGTTACTGTTCATTGCTCACCGTGGTCCACAATGCCATTTTGTGCGGACCGCGATGGGTTGACTTCATAGAGGTTACAAGGTAAGGACCACGGCCGCGATGGACTTTGTGCGGTCCGCGGTGCCTTAATGCGGAATGCAGCACCATTTTGTGCGGTCCGCGGTGGCATTTATCAGAGGGTGGGTAGTCTTAACCCCATATCGATGCGCACCGCGATGCATTTTGTGCGGTCCGCAATACCTTATTTGCGGCCACACTTCATTTTGTGCGGTCCGCGATGGCTTTCTTCAGAGAGTGGGTAGTTTGAATCCCACCTCAGTGCGGACCGCATTGCATTTTGCGCGGTCCGCAGTACCTTCTTTGCGGTCATACTTCATTTTGTGCGGTCCACAATCTGCTGTTCTACAATGCTTCTTTCAATCTGATTCTTCACTGATCCTTCACTGATTCTTCTAATACTATGATACTAACAAACTTAAACTGAATTCCACTTGAAGATAATGGTTCAATCACGAGGCGGTGGTAGAAACCAACCTGGAAAAGGAGAGTCCTCCCGGGGTAGAGGAAATGGGATGATCAAATTGACTCCCCAAGTCCAGAAAAGTATCAAAGTGACCAGGAGGAAAATTAAAGCTATGGATAGAGCTGCTTCCCACTCGGGAAGTGAGTATGCGCCCTCCCGGGAGGCATCTGACTCAGAATCTGTGCCAGAGTATGTTCCTGACTGACCGGAGAGGAAGAGATTGAGAAATACACCTCCGGGCTCCCCTACTGCCCAAGCATCAGTACAAAGGCCTTCTGAGTCGTTTGAGGGCTCAACTGCAGGCAGTGCCAATGAATATTCTACCTCACCTAGAGCTTCACTATCCGGTGAGCATTTCGCAGAAGAAGAAGGAGGGGATGAGCCCCAAGTAGGAGGAGTAGAGAGAACCGGGAAACCAGAAGCATGGAAAGATAGGTTTGTGAGTGAACCAGCCTATCATAAGTTCAGAGAATGGTGGCTTGAGAGGAAGTTGATACCGGAGCGAAAATTCATCATAAAGGACCTTTTTCCTAACAACCCCAATGTGTTGAAGTAGTTCAAAGAAAGAGGTGGATGGGATTATTTCTCATGCCAAGTGGTATAGGCCAATGAGCACTTAGTCAAAGAGTTCTACACAAATGTGGCCCACATAAAAAAGGACACTAACGTGACTAAGGTGCAAAATTTGACAATGATGTTTGATGGAAAGACAATCAATGATTACCTTGACTTCCCGAAGGAGGATGAGACATTGTACTTAGAGAAGTTAGATTTGGGGGAAGATGCCCGTCCATGGTTAGCAGAGCATTTGGCAATCCCGGGTACCACCCCAGAATGGTTGCAAGCGGGAGTTAAAATTCTGAGGAGAACCCTGAACTTCAAAGCAAAAGGGTGGGAGACGTTTGTGTGCAGCAGGCTAAACCCCACCACTCACGAAAACTCTCTTCCTCTCTCCCGAGCTGTATTGGTAGCATCGATCATGGCAGGGTACCCGATCAATGTCGGGAATGTGATGTCTAAGGTGATTACACGGGTGGTGAACGAAGGTGATAGATCCTACTCCTTCCCAAATTTCCTCACTATGTATTTCGAGTATCAAGAGGTACACGGAAGGAAATTTGATGTGAAGATAAAGCTAAAAGCTCCCTTCTCCTGGTATAGCCTACACGGTGATAACAACCCTAAATGCAATAACTTCAAGGGCAAATCCACTGTTTCTACTGGCCAGTCTGAAGAGCCAGTGGCAGTAGTGGCTCCTACTCAGCCTACCTCAGCCACCCCAGACATTGCTCCAGGACCCTCCACTTCTACAGCCCCAGCTATCCCCATATCTGCAGCATATCCTTTGACTGCCCACCGATTGAGCCAGAACCTCGCCAGTATCAACAACTGGATGCAGGCAGCTACTTCTAAGCTATCTGTACTTTCTACATCGGTGGCAGCCCAGTCTGCACCTCCTCAGCCGCAGGTCCCACAATCAGTGGAGGACACTCTCAAGGAGGACAACCAGAAGAAGCTCCTAGTATACCAGCAGTTGATCATTGATGCAGTTGATTCTCACGGAAAGGCATTGAAAGAGCTTGCTAAGGAGACAAAGAAAATGAGAAAGACTCGTGCTTCCAAGGAGTCGGTGAAGAAGTTGAGGGTGGAGGTAGAGAAGATGAAGGCGGATCACTTACCATTGGACTTGTTATTACATGACCCAGCCCCAGCAGCCCAGCCTGAGCCGGAGCAGGAGATAGATAGGCCAACAAAGAGGAGGAGGGTGATTCCCTGAGTTGTTGATGTTGTCATAGAGTTGGCGGACCCGCAGGGAAACTCCTCTGCCCAGCCCCAGATGCCAGTACAGGAGCAACCCCAGATTCCGGTACAGTCCCAGGTCCCAGAAGAGACACAGGTTACAGAGAGCCAATCACAGGCTCCCGAGCAGTCCGAGGACCCAACACTAGGAGCCTATGCAGACGGAGGGCCAATAGGGAGTTTCTTTTTACTCTCTTTCTTTCATTACATTTTGAGTTGTTTTTGATTAGTTAGCATTGATGACAATTCTAGCTTTCATTTGAGGGGGTATTCCTATTTGGATGACTGTATATATGACACTATTTCCTTTTATTACGCTTTCTTTTTCATTTTTGTTATGTACATAATTTTGCCATTTCAGTTTACTTTTCGTACTTTACGACTTTGGTCTGTATATAAAGTTACTTTCTGATGTATATATCCATTCCCCCTAATGTATATTCGACTAAATCCCCTCTTGTATATATTTATTCTACTTTCCGCATTTTTCCTTTCATAGCTTCTTATTTTATTTTCGTAGATTCTTGTTTTAAATTTTTGCGTGCAATAAGCCTTTGGTTTTCTTAATGCCACGGTTCTTTCCAAAGGTGGAATTTGTGTGAACTGGGTGGCTCTTCCCGATGATGGATGGCATTGACAACATTCTTAAGGGTTTGAGTCTGTTTTTTTTTTTTTTTTATGAATAGTAGCTAGTGAGTAATGGTGCCTCAAGCAAAGTTTCACTTGAGCCTAGCACATTTTCCTTTGATCCTATGGTGAAAAAGAAATTGTTGTGTATAGGATGGTGAAAGTTGTGACCTTGAGACTCTTGTGTTGGCCGATAATCATCAAGTGGTTATTCGGGACCATTGTGTTGCTCAAATCTTAGCTAAGGTCGTTGTGGGCCCCCGACTCTATTTCTTTAACAATCCCATAGCTTGTGTGGTGAGAATTTGAATTGCAAGTCCAAGTCCCGTGCCATTAGTCTAGAACTTGCCGTGAATGTTTGTCTAGGCGAAATCCTAAGTGTAGTTTGACTTGAGATGTAATCATAGGCTCTCCTTGATCCGAATGATGCCTTGAAAACTTCCATGGCCTACCAATGATAATATCCCTAGTCAACCCTTTTGAGCCCTAGACCTTTTTCTTTCAAAAGTCACGATACAAGCCTTTACCCGTTCTGGCCCTCTCTTGGCACCCTATCTTTCCTTAACACAAGGCAAAAGCATAAGTTTGGGGGAGAGACGAGGAATGCAACACAGTGAAAAAAGGTACAAAATGAAGAAAAGGAAAGGCAATGACAAAGAAAGAAAAATCAAAAAGTCAAAAAGAATGAACAATCTAGAAGAAATAAAGGGAATGCCACATAATGGCTATAGACCTCCGAAAAAAANTTTTTTTTTTTTAGGTATTTCACTGCGAAATAAGAAAGAAATAAAAAATTGTATTTTCCTAGGTATCAAAAATCTAGTAAATAAAAGAAATCAAAAAATAAATAGTGGGTTCCTTCGTTTCTATGGT